>LBNU01004561.1:179985-204004 GCA_014162995.1 Artemisia annua | reverse complement strand
AAAACAGTTATAAAACAAGTGAAAATAGGGGGCATGAACTCACCTGGTGTGATAGCTACGATGACAAGAGTAGATGCAATGAAATGAGGCACGATCTCTAACCGCAACCTAATATGAACGATAGGTTCTAATGTAAGAAATGAAACGATGTTGCACATGCAAATACGTATGTTATCGATACCACTCGTGATGATAAGTATAGAATAGATCTTGTGTATATTCTATTTAGTTAGCTTTATACTTATCTTGTAAAGGACTCCTTGTGATATAAAAGGAGGTCCTAGGTTAAAGTTCTAGGTATGTATCTTTGTGAAAGCTTCAAGGTGTAAACCCTAGTGATATTCAGATCACTCGTATTCAATATATTGAAGCTGCAAGTTTGGTTAAACCTTTGTCTTATTTACATACAATTGTTCTCACTCACAATACAATTCATAACCAATCTTCTAAGTACTGCTAAGTAAATTCCGCGTGCTTGTTAGTATTATTCAAAGTATCAATCTAACACAAGGCGTGTGTTTAGATCCATCATCACCACCATTCTATGGCTGCAAAACAGCCACAAGGAGGTCTCGTCACCTCCTTGTCACCCAAAAAAACCACACGGCCCTAAATCCTCCACACCAACCTAATCTACTACCATAGCCTATCCTACTCAGCCCATAGCCTCTCCTAGTCATCCCCCACCTGTCCTTAACTTGCTCCCCACGTTACTTGGTCACCACACCAAGAAAACTTAGCAAGAAGAGCTAACGCGCCCTATATATACCTTGCTATCCTCTCCCATTCAAACCACACCTTCACCTCTTAAAAACCTCACAATCTCTGGTCCTTAGGATAGTAGTAGTGTCCTAGTATACTTATAAGTTGAGTCCTAGAAACCTAGAAGCCCTATCGAGTCGTTTTTGCACCAAGGAAACCCTAAACCCTCGTTATGTTATATCTAAGAATCCTAAGATAAATCACTTAATAAACCTAAAACAAAACAACTAGAGCTTGACATGCCTCCACAACAATAATAGACTTCAAGATACGTGAGTAAGCAGTCTAGACCTCTAGTCACTTTGACATCAATCACATAGCCTTAAGCCTAGGTGAGTTTTCATAGCCTCACACCTTTTAAACGCTTTCTAAATGTTTTACAAACCCTGTGAGGGGGATATATGCTACTTGCTTTAAAAACCGAATACAAGTCTTTTTCTTTGGTTGTTGCACGAGTGATACTATCTGCCACCATTACATAACTAAAATTCATGAGCCATAATCACTTGTGGGTTTTACACAAGTGAACGCGAGTATAGTTGATATATCTATTGGAGTTTGACACCTCCCGTTGGTTTACCTCAGCCGGGTAACCAATAAGTACTATACTTGAAACCTCTAAGGATTAACTTTGGCAAGTTATCCTTCTTGTCCCCTCATGGTTGGGTCTGCAGCCCCCATGACCCGGACTGTTAACGTGCGGTTTCATGAGCTTAGTGCAACATACCCCACTCTTGATAATTGTGCATGCATCACAATTATCACACACACACACACACAACATTTTCCCCATGGGTGTTAGCTGAACCCAGGGAACTTGTATTCACCCACACCCAAAACCTATGAATCTCACTCAACCTTAGTGTTGACCCTTTTAAGCATGTATTCTAGGTAGCGAAGCTCTTCGAAAATCATGGCATGGAGTGGCACAAAGCTTGCAGGACTTTTCATTCAGTTATCATTCAAATTTCATAACAAACTTAGATTTTGGGGACCTCCTCTTATAAAACTCTGATGATTTTATTGAATGGTAACTCATTTTATAAAAACGTCTCTTTTCGAGTCGTTTTCTATTACTGTAACTGTGATTCCATGAAGTAATACCCCAACCCTAAATCTGTTGCGAAACGTGAAAATGGGGGTGTTACAGATTGGTATCAGAGCCTCAGTTGTAGAGAACAAAGTTAAAACCTAAACTACAACTATTTTTTCCGATACCCGAGAAAGTCCTTTGTGCCACTACACTCCCCAATGCCTTTTCCCAGAGCCATACATGCATTAGATCTGCATAATAGGTATTACTTGACTATTACTTGAGCATATATATTAATTTCTGCATTACTAGATAGATATGCCTGCTCCCCACTACTCTACTATTACCCCATCCGTAATACATGCGAAGAATGTTCATCCCTCTCCGAATGATTTGGATTTTAGCCTTAAAAATCTTTTTCCCGAATCCCTAAATAGCCCTAGGAATAGTATAGATACGCCATCACCCTTAGGCTTTACACCTTTTATAGATGACCCACACCTAAAACATATAAGAGATTTCTATGCTAAGGCATCACCTATCACTTCCCCAAACACTATCCTACACCCACCTTTTCCCACACCTAGGTTAGAACCACATGGCTTCTTTCTCCCTAGAACACCTTATATACCTAGGAGACCCATCCCTGCCTATAACCCAAGATATGAACCTAGGCAACCCTATACCATAGCACCTACACCTTACTTAGTAGACCCTCCCACTTCATCTTGGAAATTTGAAGTCGGAGAAAATTTCACTAAGACAACCTTAGAAAATCAGGTAGAAGAAATTTTAAATAATTTAGATGAAATTTTCCTTGACCTTATTAGGAAGATAGAAGAAGGTCATGACAATAACTTAGGTACCCGACCCGACTATAGTAATTTAAGAAATACCCTAGCACAAGCCTGTTTTAGGATATGTAGATTACAAAAGAATCAAATGAGACACCACCATAAGATAGCCTTCGCCCGTTCTAGAATCCGTACCTTAGAAAAGATGATTGATGATGACGAGGAAAGTCATCAATCAAATTTAGGAAACACTGTAAACCCTTAGATTTAGGAAAACCTTGGAAGAAACCTCTAAGTGGAATGCCTTAAGAATCTTACTTTAGGATGGTTAGTATAGTAATACTTTTAGGATATGTAAGATAGGAAAGCAATAATGAGACTTAAGTACATCTTATCGATACTTCCTAGTGTCCCTCAAAATTAGGATAACCTAGTCAACCTAGAATTAGGTATACCTTTCCTTGATTACTTAAGCTCATCCTGAACCCTGTAAGAATCCCTATGAATTTAAGAATAATCCATAAAAACATAACAAGTTGAGTACTTGTTATAACCCGCCTTAAACCCTTACTTTACCATAACTCTTAGGAATATTAGGACCCTGATGCCTTAGACATATAGACTTTTATCACTTTTAAACCTTTAACTCGGTTGGGTTTCGATTTCAAACCCAAGTCCTTGTTGAGAGCCGTCTCATAAGGATACTCGTTCATGAACTTTAGGATTGGGAAAAAGCCTAAAGCTTCATTCTATAGAGTCTGTCTTCTATTCTTTCTCTTCCATTGATTTTCTTTCGGGCAATCTGCCTAAAAACCCTACCCTCTTAAATCCAACAACAAGACATTTGGCATAAATAACGACGCTTGTTAGAAACCTAAGTATAACAAATCATTTATGACCTTATGCGGTTGTGACTTCCTCTTCCGTTATTCCATGACATTCTATGTCATGTATATCAACTCCTTTCATACCTTCTCNCTTAGGAATATTAGGACCCTGATGCCTTAGACATATAGACTTTTATCACTTTTAAACCTTTAACTCGGTTGGGTTTCGATTTCAAACCCAAGTCCTTGTTGAGAGCCGTCTCATAAGGATACTCGTTCATGAACTTTAGGATTGGGAAAAAGCCTAAAGCTTCATTCTATAGAGTCTGTCTTCTATTCTTTCTCTTCCATTGATTTTCTTTCGGGCAATCTGCCTAAAAACCCTACCCTCTTAAATCCAACAACAAGACATTTGGCATAAATAACGACGCTTGTTAGAAACCTAAGTATAACAAATCATTTATGACCTTATGCGGTTGTGACTTCCTCTTCCGTTATTCCATGACATTCTATGTCATGTATATCAACTCCTTTCATACCTTCTCCTTTTCACCCAAAATCCCTTAAAAACACTTCCTCTATCATTTCATATACTAATGATGAGAATTCTTATTCTACATCATAGAGATCTGAATTCTTTCTCTTATCTCGGGTTTTCACTACTTCTTTAGACTCCTTCTTAGTTAGAAGATCTTTCCCTAACTATTCTTATATACGAGAATATAGTAATTATATACAAGTATATTCCCGTCCTTCCCTCCTTAACTCCTTACCTCCTAAAGATTACTATGATTCCTAAAAGAAATTACTCATTCTTATAAAATCCCTAGTTAATCTCCCTAGAATACCCATACTTAGGAATAGAAATGACTTTAGGATGCCTCTGGAAGACAAGAATAGAATACCTTAGATTATGAAGTTAGATTACCTTAAGATATCACCAAGAATAACTTTGAAGTTAGAAATTAAAATAGGAAAAATAGGATTCAATTTAAGAACTTTATCAAGGATATTAAAACTAGAACACAGATTAGATATAAGAGATCTTAGGGAAAAACAAAGAATTAAATAGTAAGCCTCCACCTTAAGCTTTTAAATCCCTAGTTTAGGATAGGCACGTTAGCAAAGCTTCTACCATATAGGCACATTAGCCAGCTTCTACCATATAGGAATAAGTCGTTTTAAGGACATGATTTGCCTCTACCTAGTCCTTTAGGATACTCACATAACATTTCGAGGATCTTAGAAAATTGAATCCTTAGAGAACAACTAAGAAACTTTAATAGATCTGATTAGTGGTTTATGAACTTAAGGCCCTTACTTATAGAAACTAGGAAAAATTATTTAAGGATATTAAAACTACCTAGATTTGACGTTTCATAGGTTACACATTAGGAAATCTATTTAGAAGATACTATGGATACTACCCTAACTGGTTTCAAGTATCTAGGAATAATTATACTTATAATCATAGTGGTACTAGTAGTAATAGACAACTTAGGCCAAAAGATTAAGCCCAAAGACCCACCTAAGAATAGTAATACTCCTAATGAAACTTTAGCTAAAGAACTACCAATTCCACCTAGCCCTCCTCCCTTTATAGGATCATCATCAATGACTAAAACCGAAACATCACCCCTAAACTTTAAGTTTAGTACTAAGAAATTAGAAGAACCTTAGAAAGAAAACAAAACTTAAAGGAATCTAGTAAATCTTATCCTTACCTAGAATACCGTCCCTTCCGGTATCCTATTCCCCTGTTTTAAAATCCTATCCAATCATTTTGACTCCCGCTCCTCCGTTTTAAACTTTACTCTCCCGCCTTTCCTTATCCTCCCGTTTAAACTTCATCCTCCTGCCCTTTTTGTTTTACTCCCCTGTCATTTCTCCCCTATTCTTTTTACTCTAAACTCTCTCCCTACCTCCTCCTATAACGTTCTAAGAGTTAGAACTTGTATTTCTCGTCACACCACAAGACTCTATTAGTTAGATCTTGTAAGAATATCTATGCTGAACTTTAATCCTCATTATGTTCAACTACGATATTATACTATCTCACTTTACAAGAATTGTAAAGGTGAGATTGACGATGCTCATCACTCGAGATGTAGCTAATTGGTAATAGAATAGCTATGGAACTGGCCACCATGGCTAGAACTTGTCTCTGTCATGGTTCGAGCATGTCTCCATCATGGATAGAACTTGTTTTCACCATGGCTAGAACCCGTCTCCACTCTGGCTAGAACTCGTTTCTACCATGTCTGGAACTCGTTTCCTCTTTCTAACATTTCCTTACCACATTACCTTTAGTGTGGTAAACTCCTTTCCTCTTTCGCCGATACTACTTAAGGACGATTTATGATCATTTTTGTTAAAATGAATCAGGACGCTCTTTCATTTTAATGAGAAAATTATAAATCAATAGATCATGAATTTATAAACTCATCTTATAAGAATTGGGACGCCTTTACT
Source organism: Artemisia annua (assembly GCA_014162995.1). Classification (NCBI taxonomy): domain Eukaryota; kingdom Viridiplantae; phylum Streptophyta; class Magnoliopsida; order Asterales; family Asteraceae; genus Artemisia; species Artemisia annua. The sequence goes on along the minus strand of LBNU01004561.1, from coordinate 198,116 downwards.
TATAAGTGATGAGATATAAATAAGTGAGTCTAAGTTTCTGGCACATATACAAACATCTTCTAACTCGTTTGTACTATACCTCTTTTCCTCTTATACTTCCTATCTTCATCAATTCTTTCACCCTCTATCTCTACGTTCATCTAAATCTCGGGACGAGATTTCTTCTTAGGGGATAAGACTGTAGCAACCCACAAAATCTCATCACTATCATTCCCATTACAAATACCTATAGTAGGTATTTTCACAGGTAAATTTTTGCTTTTTGCATGCATATCATTACATAAGTGACTCTCTAGACCTGCTCACGTATCCACATAAGCTAAAACATCTCTACCCACACATCCTATAAACTCCTGGTATGTCAAGCATAGGATCACAACAACACCACAATAAGCAAATTACTAATCTAACACACTAAACTCATCACAAAACCCTAATCCAACTCTAATTAAGCCCTAAACAGGCCTATGTGTTTACAAAACCCTAATTGCTTTTTTGAACTAGTTTGAAAGTGTTCAAGGCTTATGTATAAGTTACCTTAGTATCATTAGGATACCTTAGCATCATCAGACCCTAGTACAACCTCTTAGATTCTAGGTACAAGTCTCTTAAGCACAAAACCATAACTAGGTTATAACTTCCCGGAAACTAGGTCAAACCTTCCCAAATCTTTCCCATAAACTACCACCACTTAGTATAAGCTTCTTAGGACTTAGGATTAGTCACTAAACACTCATAGGACCCTAACCTAGGCACTAAACCCTAAACTAGACCCTAATAACTCACTAAGCAAAATTAGGTCTAAACTAAACATAACTTAACCCTAATCCTAAAACTAAGTACCCTAAGCACCTCAAACACCTCAAGCACCTAGCCTAACACCTTGCTTACACCAAGCACCCTCCCTAACACCTCCCTAGCTAGCACACAAGTAGGTGCATCACCTACTTGTAACCTAGGCACTAAACCCTAAACTAGACCCTAATCACTCACTAAGCAAAATTAGGTCTAAACTAAACATAACTTAACCCTAATCCTAAAACTAAGTACCCTAAGCACCTCAAACACCTCAAGCACCTAGCCTAACACCTTGCTTACACCAAGCACCCTCCCTAACACCTCCCTAGCTAGCACACAAGTAGGTGCATCACCTACTTGTAACCTAGGCACTAAACCCTAAACTAGACCCTAATCACTCACTAAGCAAAATTAGGTCTAAACTAAACATAACTTAACCCTAATCCTAAAACTAAGTACCCTAAGCACCTCAAACACCTCAAGCACCTAGCCTAACATCTTGCTTACACCAAGCACCCTCCCTAACACCTCCCTAGCTAGCACACAAGTAGGTGCATCACCTACTTGTCACCTAGGCACTAAACCCTAAACTAGACCCTAATCACTCACTAAGCAAAATTAGGTCTAAACTAAACATAACTTAACCCTAATCCTAAAACTAAGTACCCTAAGCACCTCAAACACCTCAAGCACCTAGCCTAACATCTTGCTTACACCAAGCACCCTCCCTAACACCTCCCTAGCTAGCACACAAGTAGGTGCATCACCTACTTGTCACCTAGTCCCCTAAACCGCCTATACGGCTAAACCACCACCACAAACACCTTCAAACCGCCTCTATACCACCCCTAAGCAGCTTACAAGTAGCTTACAAGCACCTCACCACCATTCTACGGCTGAAAAACAGCCACAAGGAGGTCTCGTCACCTCCTTGTCACCCAAAAATACCACACGGCCCTAAATCCTCCACACCACCCTAATCTACTACCATAGCCTATCCTACTCAGCCCATAGCCTATCCTACTCAGCCCATAGCCTCTCCTAGTTATCCCCTACCTGTTCTTAACTTGCTCCCTGATAACATCAAATTTACCCATGATTTAAGCGTTAATTTCCCTTTGAATTGCTCATCTTTTCTATTTATATGAAGAATATCTACTCTTATTTCTTCCTATTTTGGTTTCAGGGTAAATATGAGTAAAAGTACGTTATTGACGATTTATTGGCTTAAGAGTGGGAATTACGCTTAAAGTTACATTGAAGACACAAACACTACGGTCTAGTTAAGTGATGATACTACACCATTAGATGTTTTACCCCAAGAAATGAAGACTATGCCGTAGCAAGCAAATGAGCTACGGCGTAACAGAGATTACCAAAGGCTACGCCGTAGTCAGTAATTGGACTACGGCGTAATGTTGAAGATATGAGCCCTACGCCCGTAACAAGTAGTTGAGTTACGGCGTAGGAAGGATTTTCTGAAGACTACGCCCGTAACAAGTCATTGAGTTATGGCGTAGGAATGATTTTACGAAGACTATGGCGTAGCAATCCAACAAGCTACGCCGTAGAGGTTATTACAAAGATTATGGCGTAGTCCTACCATACGACTACGCCGTAGCAAAGACGAGCCCTATAAATACCAAAGGAAATTCGTCCACAAATTGTCAAGTTCCTCTCCCCTAAACCTGCACTAGGGTTTGGGGAGAACGACCCAGAAGAAGAATGAAGACCACGAAGGCTAGAGAGATGGTGTATAATTAGACTAGGAACCACCTAGTCTAATACATGTTCGAATTCTATTTTTGTTTTACATTCATGAATTCTCTTTATTAAGATTTGGTTTTTAGTTTATCATTCATACTTATCTATGTAGACGTTATCTTAGCTTGTTCATTATTCTTTCGTTTCGGTAGCGTATAAGCTTGGTTGAATCTACTCAGTCTAGGTGAATTAACCCTAAGACCCTAGACTAGTAGGTTGTGGGGATTGGTAAGAATTGGCCATAGTACTACCTTTCCTTATGTGCGAATTAACCCTAGGACCACCTACCAACCGGTTATGCTTAAGAAGCTAGAGGGAATCTAAGATCTGACCATGTCGGGTTCCACTAGAACAAGTCTATTAAACATGGCACTTAATGACTCTTGTATCTTGACCGATGAACTCTCGGCTTTACAATAGTCGAGAATAGGACGAGGTGCAAGATAGGGCTGACGATATGACCATTTGACTCTTGTTGACTTGCACCCACTACATAGAACATTAAAATATGAATATGCTTTGCCTTAATATCTTAGTAACCTATCTTATGCCCTAGTATCTTTATTTTCTCTTTTGTTTATTTTATGTCTTGGTTACTATTTACTCTATTCAACTAATACCCTTTTTTATTACTTATCTTAGTTCGCCAGAACAACAGCTCTTGGGACGACACTCGAATTTATCTAAAGGCATACTACACATGACCGGGTACACTGCCCGTTAGTATGTGTTAATCCTTATAACTCCAAGTTTATAAATGTAAAACAGGATGAATATAACGCATCAAGTTTTTGGCGCCGCTGCCGGCGAGCAGTTTATTTTGGCGAATTAAGGTATGTTTCAATTTATACATTAAAAGATCAAGACAAAACATGCATTGACGATCTACATACGAGTTTTGACCTAGTTACGAAATCCATGTACGCAAATTTAAAATTTATCATTTAAACTTTAACCTAACTACGGCGTAGCAGCTAAACGAACTACGCCGTAGCAATGTTAGGTGGTTAAAATAGACACTGAAATTTTGAACTAGCTACGGCGTAGCTCATTCAAAGAGCTACGGCGTAGCAACCTGAGGGTATAAAAACGTGGGTCTGCATACACATACACTTTTGCAGCCCACTCTTCACAAACACACGACCCCTCTTCGAAAAAAATTTCAAGAAATTTGTTCATTCCCTTTCCTTGGCATCTACAATGGCAGGTAAACACCCTTAACTTCTTATCTTGACCTTTCTTATAATTTATTTGCAATTTTTAGGGTTTGTTCTTGCTAGCATTAGATGGGTAGGATTTAAACGCGTTTAGGGTTAAGATCTAACCTGTTAATTGATGTTTTAAACAAATGTATGAGGTTGGTTTAGATTTGCTCGATTCAAATTAATTAAAAAATTAGGGTTAGGTTTAAATTGCTATTAATCGATGTAATTGAACTTATCCTACTAAATATTTGAGTAGGAAACCTTTATTGGAAACTTTGGTAGGAATTTTTATTGTTACGGCGTAGCAAATTGATCATTTCCCCGTAACAGTTGTAGATAGTGACTGCAGTATGGTCATTATGGCGTAGCTAGTAATAGCGCTAAGGTTTTCAAAATTGACGACTACGGCGTAGCTAGTTGTAGCGCTACGCCATAGCTTCAGTTCATTCAGCAATATTTTCAAAACTATGGCGTAGCTAGTTATAGCGCTACACCATAGCTTTTATTTTTATACAGAACGTTATTTTTGATAACTACGGCGTAGCTAGTAATGGAACAACGCCGTAGAAGTCTGAATTGGGAAAGCTACGTAGCGCTACGCCGTAGGTAATAGATGTTTATTTATTTTGTTTCTCTAACTTTCATCTTTTGCAGGAAACAACAACGACAACCCCTCTCAATGGCTTAAGTTCTTGAACTACTCTCCGGAAATCAGGAAGGCATACAAGAAGGAGCTCAAGGAGCTTAAAGCTAAGACTATTGAGATTCCGGAAGCTCTCAACATGGTTGAATTTGAAAGAGTCAGTAAGGGGGATGCCGCTAAGCAATTGAAAAGGAGATGCAACATTGTTTTCAGACAAGGGGAAGATAAGTTTACATGCAGGGCTTGGTTGAAGGTCTTTACTATGAATGAACCTATCATGCATGAGTACATTTGGGAGTTTCTTGCCACGGTTGACTTTGTGGAGCACATAACAAATTTGACTGAGAATTGCTTGTTCTTTCAACTAGGGGGTGTCCAAAGGAGTATGAGCATGAGTGAATCCATTTTGGCTATGGGGCTATATTCTAGGAGACAGCTGGAGTCCGACATCTTCATGGAGTATTACAATAGGTGTTTGAGAGAAAAACTCCACACTTACAACCCAAGTGTCTACTTCTTGCAGATTTCAAATGCTGGGAATTATGAGTCCAGGGCCCCACCATCTTACAAATCCATTCGTTGTCCCATTCGGAGACTTGTGCATAGGCTCCTAGCCGTGTCTGTACGTACTAGACACGGAGCTAGGGAGAAAATGACAANTTCTAGGAGACAGCTGGAGTCCGACATCTTCATGGAGTATTACAATAGGTGTTTGAGAGAAAAACTCCACACTTACAACCCAAGTGTCTACTTCTTGCAGATTTCAAATGCTGGGAATTATGAGTCCAGGGCCCCACCATCTTACAAATCCATTCGTTGTCCCATTCGGAGACTTGTGCATAGGCTCCTAGCCGTGTCTGTACGTACTAGACACGGAGCTAGGGAGAAAATGACAATGAAAGATATATTTCTGATGCACAGCACGGATGGTGGTGACAACGTTAACATTCCTTGGTACTTGGCTCGATTCATGACAGGAAAGGCAAAAGGAGCTCAAGAAGGAAGTCTGATTCAGGGAGCTCATTACATTTCTAGGCTTGCAAGGAGTTTTGGTTTGATGACCCCGGCTGCTCTAGCTCGTGTTACCATCGGAGCAGACACGACTTTGATTGGGATACCAAAGATGGTTGAGTATGGGGTTGTGACTTATGATGCCTTGGGGGAACCAATTCTAGAGCCAGAGGTTGATGCGGTTGGGGCAGGACCGTCCCAAGCTAGTGGGAGCAGGAGCACTGCAAGATTCCGTCCTACCATGACTATGATGGAGAGGATGAACCTCATGGATGGACGGATGGGGCACATGGAGGAAAGTATGATCGGGTTTGGGAACGACATGGATGATATGACGGCTGCTATGTCCGGAATGAACACCATGTTTGACGGTTTATGTACTGATTTTAGGTCTATGCAGGTACAGCAAAATGACTACTATCAGTGGAGTGCCGATCATACAAGCCAGATGCTCCAACACATGCATTTGAGTCACCCACGCTGGAATGGGCCCGAGTATGTATACCAGCCTAACATGCCAGGAATGGCGGTCCAGCAAGGGGTTAGCTTCATGCATCCTGGAAGTGCATCTTCAGCTCCTCCCGACCCTTATGCCGCCGCAGCTCAGTTCTTCACCCCCCATGGAGCATGACCAGAATCAGGAGTGAAATCTCCAGTTGTTGAACAATTATTCCGCTAAAACAATTTATCATTTTTGGGTCTGTAATAACTTTACTAGAACATGACTTGCTACTAATATTTACATTTTGGTATTAGGAATGGTAACATGCAGGTTTTTAGCTTATGGAATTTGTTGCAGACTATTGCTACGGCGTAGCAGGTCTTTAACCTACGCCGTAGCAACCTGGAAGAGACAGTTGAGCATTCTGTCTCAACTTGGGAGCTACGGCGTAGCTAGGTCCATAGACCTACGCCGTAGATAGTACCCATTGGGAATAATTTTTGTGAGAGAACTTCCGAGAGCGCGAGCGTGAGAGGGGAGTTTTTCTTTTTCATTTCTATTCTATTTTTCTATTTTTTTTATTTTGTTCAAAAGGGACTTTGCACAAACTAAGTGGGGGATAGGAAATAGAATACGAAATTATAACTTAAATTAGTACTTGTCCTCATTTTTCTAGTTTTACAAAACATACTAAACATGCCATTTTGAAAATTTTTGACACATTTTTACAAAACTAAAATAAATTTAATCCCAAGCACACTATAACCCTTGATTACATGGTGAGATCTAACCTTTCCGTTTCCAACTATTTTACCCCAAATCCACCAAATATTGAGTGTGCTGGTAGTAGCGTAGACTTTAGAACTTGGCTTTTACATCATTTCGAGACCATAAACGAGTAATGTGTTTTTATAATACGTTTGGAAGAAACTTTTTGAGAAAACAATATTGTTAGGATTATCAACCATAACCATATATACCTAAACGAAAAAGAAAAAGAAAAACTGTGAATTTCAGTATTTAGAAAGTAGAAAAATAAAGCGTGCAAATCATAAGCACCAATAAGATAGCTTATTATGGAAGACATGGCTCTCTTCACCGGAAGAATTGTTGGAAGAAAAACTGTATCACTTGTCACTTATATGATGCAACACTTCGGAAGATTGGCATTTTCTGGCAAAAGGGCAATCGGTGACTACTCGGTTGAAAGATAAGATTACTTTTCCTCTTTACCCTTACAATATTCAACATTATAACATACCCTTTTTAGTTGTGAAGTATTCTTAGGTGAGGGATTCGAGCAGTCAGTGATGTCTTGCCCGGCGTTCCGGTCATGTACCATTGCCTTTGTCGCCCTTGCCGTAGTATATTAGTAACAACTTTACACCCTTAACCTTATGATTATTTAAACAATGTTATTTTCAAAAACTGTTTCGACCTTAGCTCAAGTGGTGGAGTTTTGTGTAAATGCCAAGCTTATGATAGAATACCTGCTATGACTGAGCGTTTATGAGAGCACCCCGAAATTTAACACTTAGAATAGAGAGCGTATGAGTGAATTTCTTCCCTTCTTTTCGTGAGGTGTTCGGCTTAACTTTATTCTAGCAGCTTTACTAATTTAAATTTGTGTCTTCTAAGTGATGAGGAGGATACTCTTTTAATTATTAATACGGTCTACTTGAGGACAAGTAGAGTTTAAGTGGGGGATATTTGATAACATCAAATTTACCCATGATTTAAGCGTTAATTTCCCTTTGAATTCCTCATCCTTTCTATTTATATGAAGAATATCTACTCTTATTTCTTCCTATTTTGGTTTCAGGGTAAAGATGAGTAAAAGTACGTTATTGATGATTTATTTGCTTAAGAGTGGGAATTACGCTTAAAGTTACATTGAAGATACAAACATTGTGGTCTTGTTAAGTGATGATACTACACCGTTAGATGTTTTACCCCAAGAAATGAAGACTACGCCGTAGCAAGCAAATGACCTACGGCGTAACAGAGATTACCAAAGGCTATGTCGTAGTTAGTAATTGGACTACGGCGTAATTTTGAAGCTATGAGCCCTACGACCGTAACAAGTAGTTGAGTTACGGCGTAGGAAGGATTTTCTGAAGACTACGCCCGTAACAAGTCATTGAGTTACGGCGTAGGAATGATCTTATGAAGACTAAGGCGTAGCAATCCAACAAGCTACGCCGTAGAGGTTATTACAAAGATTACGACGTAGTCCTACCATACGACTACGCCGTAGCAAAGACGAGCCCTATAAATACCAAAGGAAATTCGTCCACAAATTGTCAAGTTCCTCTCCCCCAAACCTGCACTAGGGTTTGGGGAGAACGACCCAGAAGAAGAATGAAGACCACGAAGGCTAGAGAGATGGTGTATAATTAGACTAGGAACCACCTAGTCTAATACATGTTCGAATTCTATTTTTGTTTTACATTCATGAATTATCTTTATTAAGATTTGGTTTTTAGTTTATCATTCATACTTATCTATGTAGACGTTATCTTAGCTTGTTCATTATTCTTTCGTTTTGGTAGCGTATAAGCTTGGTTGAATCTACTCAGTCTAGGTGAATTAACCCTAAGACCCTAGACTAGTAGGTTGTGGGGATTGGTAAGAATTGGCCATAGTACTACCTTTCCTTATGTGCGAATTAACCGTAGGACCACCTACCAACCGGGTATGCTTAAGAAGCTAGAGGGAATCTAAGATCTGACCATGTCGGGTTCCACTAGAACAAGTCTATTAAACATGGCACTTAATGACTCTTGTATGTTGACCGATGAACTCTCGGCTTTACAATAGTCGAGAATAGGACGAGGTGCAAGATAGGGCTGACGATATGACCATTTGACTCTTGTTGAGTTGCACCCACTACATAGAACATTAAAATATGAATATGCTTTGCCTTAGTATCTTAGTAACCTATCTTATGCCCTAGTATCTTTATTTTCTCTTTTGTTTATTTTATGTCTTGGTTACTATTTACTCTATTCAACTAATACCCTTTTTAGTACTTATCTTAGTTCGCCAGAACCACAGCTCTTGGGACGACACTCGGATTTATCTAAAGGCATACTACACATGACCGGGTACACTGCCCGTTAGTATGTGTTAATCCTTATAACTCCAAGTTTATAAATGTAAAACAGGATGAATATAACGCATCACTCCCCACGTTACTTGGTCACCACACAAAGAAAACTTAGCAAAAAGGGCTAACGAGCCCTATATATACCTCGCTATCCTATCCCATTCAAAACACACCTTCGCCTCTTAAAAACCTCACAATCTCTGGTCCTTAGGATAGTAGTAGTGTCCTAGTAGACTTATAAGTCGATTCCTAGAAACCTAGAAGCCCTATCGAGTCGTTTTTGCACCAAGGAAACCCTAAACCCTCGTTAGCCACTACCTTGACCACGTTAACCTTGAATTGACCTAGGTAAGCCTCAACTTCGATTCTAATAGACTTAGTATTGACCTAGAACTCCTAGGATATGCCTTAGACCCCTTGCCTAAGCCTTGACCATTTTCCTATAGACTAATTGCCAAATATGTGCAATAAGTCCTTTTCATAAGCTATAAGCTAGTTTAGGCAACTTAGTTAAGCTTATATTAGTTAACCATAAGCTAGGAAACCTTTTTGTTTCATAAAAATATAGTTTGCATGGAATTAGGACTAGTTTTGCAAAACTTTCCATGCATAGGGGTATATATGGTAATTTTCTGAAAATATTAAGTCTAGGGACTATTTTTGACATTTCTTAGAAGTTATAAGTATAAGGACCCTTTTTGCAAAGTTATATAACCTTAGGATAAAAAGTTAAAAAGTTATAAACTTATAAGGACTAGTTTTGCAAAAGTTATAAAGTTAAGGGTATAAGTAGTAAATTCAGAAAACTTATAAGTCCAAGGGTTATTTTTGCCATTTCCTTAAAATATAGAAGTATAGGGACTAAATATGTGAAGTTTAGATAGTTATAAACCTATGTAATATAAGTATTATAAGTATAGGGTAGATTTTATAATTATAGAAACTTAAAGGTTATAAAATAAACTATTTTCATATATATAGCAAACCTATTTTTAGGTTAGAAGCATAACACAATACTAGGGAGCTTCATGTGAGGGGTGTCATGTGGATATTTCGTTTTGACGAGTTTGCTGGGTTTACGATTTAAAGTGCTTTGGCTCCTCAAACTATTATATGCATGGCCTCTGAATTATGATGGCCCGAACGGTGTTATATTATAACCAAATTCTAATAACAATATAACTCAATAGTAAGGAACTTCGTGTGAGGAGTTATATACTTTTGAATCATGATGGCCCGAACAGTATTATGTTGGCAGCATAATACAATAGTAGGGAACTTCATGTGAGGAGTTATACTTTTGAATTACGATGGTCTAAACGGTGTTATGTTATATCTAAGAATCCTAAGATAAATCACTTAAAAAACCTAAAACAAAACAACTAGAGCTTGACATGCCTCCACAACAATAATAGACTTCAAGATACATGAGTAAGCAGTCTAGACCTCTAGTCACTTTGACATCAATCACATAGCCTTAAGCCCAGGTGAGTTTTCATAGCCTCACACCTTTTAAACGCTTTCTAAATGTTTTACAAACCCTGTGAGGGGGATACATGCTACTTGCTTTAAAAACCGAATACAAGTCTTTTTCTTTGGTTGTTGCACGAGTGATACTATCTGCCACCATTACATAACTAAAATTCATGAGCCATAATCACTTGTGGGTTTTACACAAGTGAACGCGAGTATAGTTGATAGATCTATTGGAGTTTGACACCTCCCGTTGGTTTACCTCAGCTGGGTAACCAATAAGTACTATACTTGAAACCTCTAAGGATTAACTTTGGCAAGTTATCCTTCTTGTCCCCTCATGGTTGCGTCTGCAGCCCCTATGACCCGGACTGTTAACGTGCGATTTCATGAGCTTAGTGCAACATACCCCACTCTTGATAATTGTGCATGCATCACAATTATCACACACACACACACACAACATTTTCCCCATGGGTGTAATAGCTGAACTCAGGGAACTTGTATTCACCCACACCCAAAACCTATGAATCTCACTCAACCTTAGTGTTGACCCTTTTAAGCATGTATTCTAGGTAGCAAAGCTCTGCGGAAATCATAGCATGGAGTGGCACAAAGCTTGCAGGACTTTTCATTCAGTTATCATTCAAATTTCATAACAAACTTAGATTTTGGGGACCTCCTCTTATAAAACTCTGATGATTTTATTAAATGGTAACTCATTTTATAAAAACGTCTCTTTTCGAGTCGTTTTCTATTACTGTAACTGTGATTCCATGAAGTAATACCCAAACCCTAAATTCGCTGCGAAACGTGAAAATGGGGGTGTTACAATACCTCACACGACCGGGTACACTGCCCGATAGTGCATAAGGTAGACCTTAGGTAGACGAGACTTTATAAATTTAAAACATGGTCGGTAAATTCTGCATCAAGTTTTTGGCGCCTTTGCCGGGGAGCTATAGGATTATATTTAAGATTTTATATTTTCTATGGCATTAACTATGAACGATTATTTAAGTTCTGTGCGTTGTGAACTAGGAATAGTAAGACCCGTTCTCTAACAAAATATTGAATTTGAATTATGGGAATCATGCCTTGATGACTTGAAAAGATACAGATTTGCTGGAGAAGATAACGAGGAGGCTCACGAACACCTATCACGAGTTGGCGAAATTATCAGCCTATTTCAAGCACCCGGTGTCTCAAAAGACCAAGTGATGATGATGGCATTTCCTTAATCACTTAAGGGAAAAGCAAGGATGTGGATTAAAAAGTTGCCTCAAGGGCTCATAACCACTTGGGATTCATTAAAAAAGGCTTTCCTCAAAGAATATCGAACTCCATCAAAAATTCTGCAGCAGCTTAAAGAAATTAGAAACTTCCAGCAATTACTCGACGAATCCTTATTCTCAGCCTGGGAAAGATTCAAAGATCTTCTATTCAAATGCCCGAAACACAAGCTCAACAAACATTATCAACTACAAATATTTTATAATGGGCTAAAGATCGAGACAAGAAAGATGCTAGACTTTAAGGATCCGATACCAAAGATGACGGCATCAAAGGGGTTAGAGAAAATTGAAGAAGTCGCACGACATCTATCAACTTGGCATACTGACCAACCTATCTCAAATGAATCTAAGGAACTAAGCTCTATTCTTAGGAATATTGAGGAATTCGAGTCTGATATAAACTCACTAACCAAAAAAGTCAATATGGTCCTAAGTGTTGTCGACACCCCAATTGAAGATAGGGTGTCAAGCATCCAAAAATGTGTCAAGTTATTCATAAGAGAAACCTCCCACAACCAAAGGGAAACCCAAGAAATAATTTGGGGAATTAAGATGGAGTATGATAGCATTTTGAAAACTCAAGCCAATGCTATTAGGAAGCTAGAAGCTCAAGTTGGACATTTGGCCGAATCTGTTCGAAACAGGAACACCGGTGAACTTCCTAGTACAACTGAAACCAACCCCCGAGATCTTGCTCATGCTATCACCACAAGAAGTGGACTGAACTACAAAGAACCAACATATCCATCTACAACCAATGGCGGTGGGAACGATACCCCCACTGCTGAAAAGGACAAGGGTATTAATAAAGAAGATTGGGAGAAACCTTATGTTCCTCCCATTCCATTCCCAGGAAGGATTAGAAAGGAAAAGGAACAACAACAATTTCAGCAATTCTTTGAAAGGATCAAAGACCTTAGCATCAACATACCTTTCGTAGAAGCCTTAGAGAAGATACCCAAATATGCTAAATTCATGAAAGATCTTCTGAACAAACGGAGAAAGGGGAACCCAACACGGGTGACTTTAAATGAAAGATGCTCATCAGTGCTCATGAACGAGATACCATCTAAGGAAAAAGATCCTGGAAGCTTTACCATTCCGTGCACAATTAATGGGGCCACTTTTGATAAAACGTTAGCTGATTTGGGAGCAAGTATTTGCTTTATGCCCTACTCCTTGTACCTGAGGTTAGAGTTGGATGAGTTAACACCAACCCGGATGTGCATCAAATTGGCAAACAAGTCCACCCAATACCCGAAGGGAATTGCTGAAAATGTCCTGGTAAAGATCGACAAATTCATATTTCCGGTTGATTTTGTGATAATCGATATGAAGGAAGATATTGATATCCCCATTTTATTGGGAAGACCATTGACCATTCCTAGCTACTGCACATGCCATGATTGACGTATTTAACAAAAAAATTTCCTTGGAAATTGGTAAGGAAAAGATAACATATGATTTGGAGCGATCTATGAAATACGCTACATTCACTGATGACGACATAGAAGAAGTAGATTTCATTGATTCTACAATCTAGGATTTCGTACAAGACTTTCTTCCTGAAAAACAATTACATTCAGTTCTTTCAAAAGATGATGCGGATAAATCAGAACATGAAGAAACCACTGACGTAAGTAGCGTGCAAGAACCTCTACATACAAGACTTTCTTCCTGAAAAACAATTACATTCAGTTCTTTCAAAAGATGATGCGGATAAATCAGAACATGAAGAAACCACTGACGTAAGTAGCGTGCAAGAACCTCTACATACAAGACTTTCTTCCTGAAAAACAATTACATTCAGTTCTTTCAAAAGATGATGCGGATAAATCAGAACATGAAGAAACCACTGACGTAAGTAGCGTGCAAGAACCTCTACATACAAGACTTTCTTCCTGAAAAACAATTACATTCAGTTCTTTCAAAAGATGATGCGGATAAATCAGAACATGAAGAAACCACTGACGTAAGTAGCGTGCAAGAACCTCTACATAAGGATGATTTTACTACAAAGGAGACAACCTCCATCCCGAAGCTAAAGGAGCTACCTCCTCATTTGGAATACGCTTTCTTAGATGGTAAACCAGAACAGCCGGTACTAATTTCATCATCTCTTTCCATGAAAGAGAAACACCTGTTATTGCAGGAACTAAGCCAACATAAAGGAGCAATTGCTTGGAAGGTTTCCGACATCAAGGGAATTAGCCCATCCTTCTGTTCTCACAAGATTCCTATGGAAGATGATTTCAAACCAGTCGTACAACCAAAACGAAGGTTAAACCCAAAGGTTCAGGACGTTGTCAAAGACGAAATAATTAAACTCCTTGATGCATGTTTAATTTACGCCATATCTGACAGCGCATGGGTGAGCCCTATCCATGTTGTGCCGAAAAAGGGAGGAATGACTGTGATAGTTAATGAAGATAATGAGTTAGTTCCCACCAGGACCACGACAGGTTGGAGGGTTTGCATTGACTACCGGAAGTTGAACGACGCCACTCGAAAGGACCATTTTCCACTACCGCTCATCGATCAAATGCTGGAAAGACTTTCAGGTCACGAGTATTATTGTTTTCTTGATGGCTTTTTAGGATAATTCCAGATACCTATAGCTCCAGAAGATCAAGAAAAGACAACATTTACTTGCCCCTATGGAACATTTGCCTATAGACACATGCCCTTTGGTTTATGCAATGCACCAGCTACCTTTCAAAGATGCATGACAACTATATTTTCTGACATGTGCCAGGATTTTATGGGGGTATTCATGGATGACTTCTCGGTATTTGATAATTCTTTCACTTCTTGTTTAAATAATTTATCTCGTATGTTAGCTAGGTGTGAAGAAACCAATTTAGTGCTAAATTGGGAAAAATGTCATTTCATTAGGACATAAAATTTCCAATTCAAGCATAGAAGTAGATAAAGCAAAAATTGATGTCATATCTAAGTTACCTTACCCAACAAACCTGAAAAGTGTAAGAAGTTTTCTAGGACATGCTGCGTTTTATAGGAGGTTTATCAAAGATTTCTCTAAAATAGCAAAGCCAATGACCCAACTTCTTATGAAAGATGCTAAATTTGATTTTAATGATGAGTGCAAACAAGCTTTTGACATCTTAAAAAATAAGCTAACCACCGCCCCTATTATCATTGCTCCGAATTAGAACAATGATTTCGAATTAATGTGTGACGCAAGTGATTATACTGTGGGGGCGGTTCTTGGGCAAAGAGTAGATAAAAAATTTAAGCCCATCTACTATGCCAGTAAAACATTAAATGATGCTCAAGCACATTACACAACAACTGGAAAAGAGCTATTGGCCGTTGTTTATGCTTTCGATAAATTTAGGTCCTATTTATTAATGTCAAAAACTGTTGTCTACACTGATCACTCTGCTTTAAAGTATTTGTTTAGTAAACAGGATGCAAAACCAAGGCTTATCCGATGGGTGTTACTATTACAAGAATTCAAGATTGACATTTGGGATAATAAGGGTGCGGAAAATCTCGCTGCGGATCACTTATCAAGGTTGGAAAACCCAGAATTGGAAGAATCAAATAAAGAAACTATTCGCGAATCTTTTCCGGATGAATACTTAATGTCGGTGAGAACTTGAGAAGCCGAACCAGATCCTTGGTACGCTGATTATGCCAACTATTTAGCATCAAGGATATTGCCCAGCAACCAAATGTGTGATCAGAGAAAAAAATTCTTCACCAATCTGAGATACTATTTTTGGGACAATCCTTATTTGTTAGATCATGCGCTGATGAAATTATACGACGATGTGTATTCAGAAATGAAATTCCACAAATATTGGAGCATTGTCACAAAGGACCCGCTGGGGGACACCATGGAGTAGATACTACCGCTAGGAAAGTATTCGAAGCAGGGTTCTATTGGAAAAGCATTTTCAAAGACGCAGCTAAGTATGTAATGAATTGCAACGCATGTCAAAGGGCAGGTAACATCTCTTCACGTAATCAAATGCCTTTAAATAATATAATGGTTTTTGAGGTTTTTAATGTTTGGGGAATCAATTTTATGGGACCTTTCACCCCATTGGGAAAGAAATGCTATATTTTAGTTGCAGTTGATTACGTGTCAAAATGGGTTGAAGCTGAAGCTCTACCCAATAACGATGCTAGGGCTGTGGTAAACTTTCTTAAAAAACTTTTATCTAGATTTGGAATTCCAAAATCATTAATAAGTGACCGTGGGACACACTTTTGTAACTCTTTAATGGAGAAAACTCTTTCGCGATACGGGGTTGTTCATCTCCTAGCCATACCTTATCAGACACAAACTAGTGGAAAAACCAAAAACACTAATCGCGCAATTAAGCGTGTTTTGGAGAAGTATGTTAATAAAAATCGTAAGGATTGGGCAGATAAGTTAGACGATGCCCTTTGGGCGCTTCGAACAGCCCACAAAACATCATTAGGATGTACTCCATTCCATATCGTTTATGGGAAAACTTGTCATCTCCCGGTTGAATTAGAACATAAAGCTTATTGGGCCCTTAAGAATGCTAATTTTGACCCTGAGGAAATTAATAAAAATAGACTCGCTCAACTACATAGATTGGCTAAATTAAGAGATGAAGCATATGATCACTCAAAGGCTTACAAGGATCGGAGGAAGAGATGGCACGACGCAAGAATAAAAGAAAAAGAATTCGAAGTTGGACAAAAGGTGCTCGTATACAATTCCCGACTTAAGTTGTTCCCTGGAAAATTTAAATCTAGATGGACTGGACCATACACTGTAACAGAAGTATTCCCTTATGGAACTATTGAAGTGATCGGTGATGATGAACAATGATTCAAGGTGAATGGTCACAGGGGTAAAATTTATTATGGAGACAATCATCTGGAATTATCCAAAAACTTATACTTTGCACCAACGTAGCACGGCAGTGAGTCTAACTTAAAGACTCAATAATAAACAAGAGTGCTCTTTCGGGAGACAACCCGAATTGTAAAACCCAAAAATCTTAAAACCTAAAATGAGGTCTAATTTGAAAATTTCTAAAGTCAAGGGACTAATTTGGTAAAAAAAACATTTAACCTTGTGTTATATGATCATAAAGGCCTAAAAACCTAACTTAATTTATATCCTAAAGTAAAATTAAACATCCTAACTTGTACATACACTAAAATTTCGGCTAGGCCTTGTCCATATGAATGTGTACGCCTCTAAGCCAAGATAATACAAGATAAGTTCAAATAATCACAACCATATCAATCACAAGTTGGACTTTCTTTGTTTCCTAATATATCTACACGTTTTCTTGTAGGTCTACATGGCACATTTATGTGTTTCCCTCCTTATAACATATATGTATCATCTTATAATCCTCAAAACATAAAAAACCAAAAAAATCCTCTCAAACAAAACATACGGCTGCTACTATTCTTTCTTGTTAATTCGCGTTCGAAATCGAAGGTGATAAGGGTGTTTAGATCGTGGTGTCGCTGTGCTTGGACGTGGGTTAATCCTGGTTCGAGATAGGCTTTTGTTTCGTGGGTGTTGGTGATTTCTTTAGAACGTTTTGGTTGAACTCGTGTGGTTCTTAGTTCTTTTCTTGTTCATTCGATCCAACCAAGTAAGCATATCATCTTGTTCTTTTTCCTTTTCATTGATCTCTTAATATACGTATATACTCATGTTATGAGGGATTTATAAATCGGCTTAAAAGAGACCAGGTTATACTACGAAGCTTAACATCACATAAAATCATAACTCTTTTCGCATATAATAACGATTTGAACACCTTGATAATCGACCTACATGTTTTATATGGAACGTATATTATGAGAACAAGTTAATCTAATCTCATGTAACCTTAAAACCTGCTTTGATCATGTATAAACATGTTAAGTGAATCTTGTAAATGGTATAAGTATGAATATATGTATATATATCGTATAACAGGAATCGTGATCGCATAAAATCATGAGCTCACATAAAATAGCGATCATGAAAGCCTATTTTAATCCTACCTTTCTGTTTGATCCAACTAGTGGTATGTACATGTTTCAATCTATATGAAATTAATTCAACTAAACCTATTCTGATCTAATCTCTAATCCAGCTACAATAAAGAAGAATGCATGAATGCTTGGTCTTTTCTGTTTTCTATTTGCATCAAAATAATAACAAGGTTGTGCATGGAGTTTTGATTTCGAATCGCGTGTCGTGTGTGTGCATGTGTGATGAGTGCTCAAACACTCATCATTTTTGGTCAATTCTGAAACGCAAAACATCTGAAAACACGCAAAATCACATCAAAATGATGAAAATATCCAAGGATCGTGTTTTATGTGTCTCAAATGCAAAATGTTTAAAAACAAATGAAAAACGAGCAAAGTTTGCAGA
>LBNU01004561.1:152177-179197 GCA_014162995.1 Artemisia annua | reverse complement strand
AAAAAAATATTTTTCTTTTTCTTAAAATTTTCTTTTATCATTTAGATTGTAAAATCATGTTTTTCATATCCTAGGTATTTTTAGATTTTTGTTTTCACTTTTATTTTCGTACGTGTACGTTTTTGTAAACGTAAACGTATATTTTAGACTTGTAAACGTTTTCATTTTTCAGTAATCGTTTGTAGTATTTGTTTATCATTTTCAATTGTAATTTCATATTTTAATTTAAACCAATTTCACTTTCCTAATTCCGTTTCATAATCACTCGATCTCATTACCGTTTTTCGACACAATTCACTCCTCATCGGGATTTTAAACGACCCGAGGAATTCCTATACTATCCTTGGTGAATTGAGCTCTTAGATTGTTGACTTTAGTTGACCAATTTATTGGTTGACTTTTGTTGACCGTTTCTGAGCCAATCAATGTGTGTCGAGTTGTGGGCTGTCAAATGATTTTTTAAAAAACTGTTACAGGTTGGGCGTTATGTTGAAGTCAAGAAAGTTCATTTGTTTTGGTATGAAATCATGTAAGGACTGCATGCATACAATTGTGTATTGTTAAAATTATATAAAGGAGTATGTTGCATGAATATTTGTTAGTCACGAGGTATATATCAAACTGTTTTGAAAAGAGGGTAACGACTTGTGTTTCTAAATGGGTGTGATTATCGACTTGTGTTTAACGAGCAGGAAAACTGATTTTGGATTTAGCTTTATTTAAACTTAAATGAGCTTCGAAATGGCTTGTGGTCTCGAGTTTTATGCATGTTTCGAGCTTGGAAATAGTATATCGAGTTTGTTTCTTTGGTTTCGAACTTGGGTTTAATCAGGAGCTTTGTCCGAGTTTGTGTTCTTGTATTCACGAGCTAGGGTGTGTCGCGTTAGGATAATGGTGTCTTGATTGTATCACGTTGGTTAGAGTCGATTAAAGTTTAGTACTCACAAGGGGTCTCGGTTTCGTTTTAGCGTCGACTTTGGGTTGTTATTATTTGAGATCAAATGTTTTGCATGGCGTGCTTACAAAGTTCACAAATTTGTTACACGTTAGAAAAGATAGAGAACCATGATCGAGAGTCATTTTGATGAGGATCATGCATAAACTACAAATATGTAATCTCTATAAAGCTACTAAAGATTATAAACGTGGTACTGGTTTCGTTTCGATACGGTATCATGAGAATATATGTCTTAAAATATAAGCTCTCCTAAAATGACACTTTAGACCCTAAACTTTAGAATATTTATACTTTTAACCCTAAACTATTATAAATTTTGCATAATTGAACCTTAATCTATAATAATGATTAATTTGAATATTTAACTTAATTAAGTGTTACTCCCTCCGTCCCAAAATAAGTGTCCAGTTTGACTTTTCAGAGTCAAACTGGTTCAACTTTGACCTTATCTATTTTTGCGAGTGTTATATAATACTTGAAGCAAAATATATGAATGGATTGAGTTTTAAGTGTATTTTTCATTGGTATAATTTTTCATTAATTATTATGTAACACAAAGAAAAATATTAATGGTAATAGTTGAACCAGTTAGACTCTGAAAAGTCAAACTGGACACTTATTTTGGGACGGAGGGAGTAATTATTATCATTAATGGCTAATAATATTAATTATGAAAACTTACTAATAATGGAAAGTTACTAAGTTACTATTTTTGGAAAGCTGCTATAAATAGGAAGTTGCTAAAAAATGGAAAACCGACTAAAACGAGTAATCTGATTTAAAATAAGTATTAATAATAAGCCGATCATTAATTCGTGTAGATTCGCTGAAGAAGGAATAACTTTCGATCCTTACGTTTTCTCATATGATTTCGTTGGCGGTTTAAGGTACAGATTTTCTGCCTTTTTAGTAAAGGCCATCCTTCTCTCTTTTGTTTACTGCTTTGATTATGATCCTTTCAGTTAAGCCATTGCTATGTTCCCTTTGTATGATTCCTATTTGTTGATCCTTGTGATTTGATATGAGTTGATATTCGTTTGCATGCTATAGTTTCTTTCCTTATAGCATTTCCTATTTCTATGCCCATTATATGTTTTGCCTGTATGTATTAGAATTATTAGCCAGTCATGGGGAGTCCATGGCCTTGCCACTGATGCACCAGTGGTATTGACACTATCTGTGGAGGTGGGTTTTTGTCCACAGCATTTCCTATTATGCTATAGCTATTCAGGCCTATATTTATTATTGTATATGTTTACTTAGAGCTTTGTGCATATATATCTATTTTGAAGGGGGTGTATGGATGCATCCTAGGTACTTAGTTTAGTATTATTTGGTGAATGTTTTGGTGTGTGTGCAATACACCCCTTTCACATTTGGTACAATGGAGGTCATGACTCCTATGTACAATTAGTATATGTATTGTTGGGCATTCCTATTTGTTCTACTTCTCTATGATTCTTATTATCTTGTCATCTCTAATGTGATTAACTCATGCTTCCTTTATTTCTTTTGCTTGCACTTATGACTCATTCCATGTCTTTGAGTGTTTGGTATCCATTATCCGTATTTCCTTTGATCATATTCTATGTTTCCATATGCTTGATTTCAATCTCAGCAGGTTCGCTTGGACTTACGTCGTATTCACCTTCGTTTTCCTTTTTGTTAGAAATGAAGCTGAGCGATATTTACGTGAATTGGAGTAGACAACTAGAATGCATATAGTGCAGGGACTACTAATGTCATATTGTAATAGTTGTCTTATGTTTGCCCTATATAAACCCCTTAAGGCTTCACTTGAGGGGTGTGGGTGTGCAACATAATCTTTCTTAATAATAATATCTTGTTTATCACCTCACCTTCTCTCTACTTTCTCTCTCTAAAACCATGAAGATATTCATCATCTATGATCAACCTCGACCTCCTGAAGAATGATTCTTGGTCATAACAAGTGGCATCAGAGCAAACCAGGGGCGATTCATGGTGTTTTTGGGTGTTTTGGTGGCTATTCGAATTGGTTTGGTGGAGATTCGTGGGTGTTTGCACCTTGGGCTTCATCAAGATCTTACGTATAGGCTACTAGCGATTAGTGGGATTGATTTTTGGGTTTTCATGGTGAGATTCGTGGGTTTTTAAGGCTGAATCGTGGGTTTCTGTTCTTTAGCGAGTATGCATTTTAGGGTTTTGCAAGTATGAAGTTTTGGTAAGTTTTTTGCGAGTATGGATTAGGTTTTTTGCGAGTATGCAAGTATTTCTAGCGAGTAAGGGCTAGTCTTTTCGCGAGTATGGAGCTGGAACTTTGCGAGTATGGAAGTGATTTTGCGAGTATGGCTGATATCTTAGCGAGTATGGGAAAATCATAGCGAGTATGCTTAGCGAGTATGAAACTTGCGAGTATGAAACTTGCGAGTATGAATCTTGCGAGTATGGGATCAAGTTTGCGAGTATGGGCTGATTTTTGTGAGTAGCGAGTATCTAAGGTTTTTTTGCGAGTTAGCTCAGCGAGTATGGGCAGAGATTTAGCGAGTATGAGTTCATTTCTTGCGAGTATGAGCAAAATTTATTTTCTACGGGAGCTTAAACGTTCAATTTTTACGCGAGATTCAAAATTTGGTATAACATTGAAAATTTTGACCAAAAATTCAAATTGTTTGGCCAAAATTCAAATTTTTCGGTAAAATTTGGCGTAAAAATTTTTAAAACTCAAATTTTTCGTGCAACCTTAGACTCGCATTTCATAGTGATTTTCATATTTTGGGCGACAAATTTTTCAACTTCAATTTTTGGAGGGAAAAATATGAAATCACTACAATAAACCCTAAAACCACCTCACCCAACACATGATATCATTGGTAGACCTTATTCATCACATGATTCAATTCCTTGTTTCATTACATAAATACCAATATATCACATCTCAAAACACACCACGTTTTGCTTAAAAAGATCCTGATCAAGAATCATGATACATAACTTCATGGCTAAATTTTAAACGTTATCGAAATGTGACTACGGGGATCATTTTTTATTGCTTATTTGAGCTTGAAGTGACGATTTACGGGTACGTGTACTTAGTATCTCAAGGTCTAGGGGTTGGTTGGATGAAAGACTTTTGGAGATCCTTGTTTAAGCATTCATGATATAGTGATTAAGACTTGGACATCTAGTTATGTGTGAGATCTATAAACGCATAAGTTGGTTCTTAATGCTCACAATAGCTATCACTTTAAGGAGTTACGTTGTAGTGCTCAGTGTCACATAAAATTGTGGATTGTTCAAGAGGAGGATATATACAAGAAAGGATGGAAGGATGGGTATATGCCACTACCTATTTAGTAAGGAGAGATGTGCTCAGTATAGGTTCTTAATCCAGGATAGTACAAGCATAAGTCACAAGTCTGGGAATTTTACTTCAATCTCAAGTTTGTCATATCGGGTTGTCTCCATACGTGGTCACTTACTATTAGCCAGAGGAAGTGAAAAGAGGTTTGATAAGAGGTTGATCTGAGAAGAATTGTAGAGAGAATAGTTATCGACATCAACTCATGGGGTATTGATTTGTATGTTGCTTTCAGTTGATATGTTTATGTACACATATTTATGATGATTCCGAAAGATCGTCATCATCTTGGAGGGAGAAATGTGTACATCGGCGCTTTTATTGAAGAACTGAAAGCATTCTAAGTGAGTTGAAGATGTCGATATGATGCTCCCCAAACAAACCCGCGAAGAAGTTACAGATTATCAGTCTATGATCTATTTTCCGCTGTGTAAGAGACTGAAGACAATTTGAACAGAATTCAGAGACACTTCTTCTTTCAAGCATCAAGGTTATATCAAACGAGTTGTCAATTTGGGAGGGAGCGTGTAAAAGAAAAGGGCTTACTAATTGGGAGGGAGTAATAACCCAATTAGACTAGTACATGATTCATCTGCAAGTAAAGAAAGATTGCTGAGGAAATTGATGAAGAAAAAAGAGCTATGAAGTCTTCCTCAGCATTGCCGCGCTTACTTTAATTGTTTTATTTTACTTGTAGGGATCATTGTAACCAATTCACGTATATCTCCAGCTGGAGGGAGATTGTTAGAAATGAAGCTGAGCGATATTTACGTGAATTGGAGTAGACAACTAGAATGCATATAGTGCAGGGACTACTAATGTCATATTGTAATAGTTGTCTTATGTTTGCCCTATATAAACCCCTTAAGGCTTCACTTGAGGGGTGTGGGTGTGCAACATAATCTTTCTTAATAATAATATCTTGTTTATCACCTCACCTTCTCTCTACTTTCTCTCTCTAAAACCATGAAGATATTCATCATCTATGATCAACCTCGACCTCCTGAAGAATGATTCTTGGTCATAACACTTTTGTTATTAGTTTTTGTTTAATTATATCTGTTCACTGGGCTTTTTAAGCTCAGCCGCATTTCTTTTCCTACGGCAGGTTTTAGAAGGAAGTTAGGTTGAGTGAAGAGTGCTTACGAGCTCTTAGTGGACTATACTGTTGATAGCTCCCCATGGATTAGAGATAGACTTAGAGATTTCCTTCTTGGTTCTTAGCTTGTAATTAATTTGGAAGTTGTAATGTTTAGAATTCGTCCTTTATCTTTTCATTAGAACTGCATTGTAACCATTGTATTAGTAATGTATTCCCGTTTACTTGTGTTCTGATTTGACTCCAAAATGTTACATTTTGGCCCTTTTTGGGTTGGGGTGTTACACGAATTATCGTTTTTTTTTTTTTTNCCCATGGATGACTACGCTGTAGCACCCCCCAGGTGCAGAACTGTAAGATTTTTCCAGCTACGGCGTAGCTCGATATACCTCTACACCATAGTTTTCTCCTGTACCAACTAAATTCAAAAGATTTTTATTACAAACATACTTTAACCTTGTATTAGTTTTTAAATGAACTTTGTGGGTGTGTTCACTGTAAACCCTCACGAGACTTCACTCGTCCACTTGGGACACCAAGTGGTTTAAAAGGCTTGTTGCATGCGCTAAATGCAACCGTGATTCCTACAAAAGTGAGTTAGGTTTTCTATTTTTCGTTTATTTTTCTTTTTTTTTTTAGGTTTTATGCTTTTGGTTGTTACATGATTTCAGGGATATGAAGTTTGCTCAACATGCGAAGCGAAGGCACATTTTCTCAAACATGATCATTCTATCATTTTCAAGAGCAAGTTTCAGGGAAGTTCTCGTTCCAATTCTACTTATCTCCTTTGTTCTCATTGCTTATTTGCGTACAAAAGGGACTTTGTACATTTCAAGTGGGGGGACGGGAGTAGAATTTAACTTGAACTTTTATTTGCCCCATTTTTTTAGTTTATTTTGAAAAATTATGCCATTTTTAAAAATTTTGACATGTTTTTCCGAACCTAACTAGAATAGATCTTAGCCGAGCACATTAATCCTTAATATCATGGTGAGGTCTAGCCTATTCAGTTTCCCCTGTTTTACCCAAATCCACCAAAATTATGAGTGTGCCGGTAGTTTGTAACCTTTAGAACTTGGCCTTTACATCATTTCGAGACCATAGACGAGTAGTTTATTGAGATTTCCTAGTACATTTGGAAGAAACTTTTTGAGAAGGCAATATTTTAGGATTATCACCCAAAAAGCCTATATGTGTGTGTTTATCGATTAATCACATTGACTATTCGACCCCCGTGTTAAGCCCTTTTGTTGCACTCATCTTTAGTGCAAGATACCCTTAGTTACACCCTTTTGAGCCTATCCTTTCGTTTCATACCCACATTATAATTGTTTCGATACACCTATACACCTTAGCCTACCGTGTAGTCTTGATTTATGATTGGGAAATTGCCACTTGCTCTAGTTTGAGGTTCGAGTTAAGAGGTTCAAAAATCACGCTTACATTGAAGACCTATATTTGAAGATCATGAGAGACCCCCAATTATCACAAGTATGTTTCATCTCAAGTGGGGGGATGTATTTTATTTCTTGTATTGTATTGTTACATAAAAAATAATAATAAAAAAATGTGAATTTCAGTATGTAGATAGTTTATCTTTGGTGCAACCTTGTATAGCACCGTATGTTGAGCTTTGAAAGAATTAGTATTGAAAAGGCCACTTCGGTCACATATGAAGAATGAAGTTGTTGGTTCATAATCGCCAACATGAAGACCAAGTGTGGTGCCCATCATGACGTCTTCTGATGGTACACACAGTTGTTATATGATCCAATTTTTGCGTCTTGGAGCTTTGACCTTGGATGAACGGCAAGTGGTAGCAACTTGGTTATAGGTTAAGACTATTTGTTTCTATTTTTCATTTTACACCATTATTGTGAATCCCATGTCTTATCCTACCCTTTAGTTGTGAATCATGCTTAGGTGAGGGATTCGAGCAGTCATTGGTGTCTTGCCCGGCGTTCCGGTCATGTACCATTGCCTTTATCGCCCTTGCCGTAGTATGTTAGTAACAACACTACACCCTTAGCCTTAGCTCTAGTGGTGGAGATTTGTGTAACCGCCAAGCCTATGATAGAATACATTCTATGACTGTGCGTTGAGTGATCACCCCGAAATTAACACTTAGATTAGGAGAGAGAGCATGAGTGTTTGTTCCCATTTCGTGAGGTGTTCAGCTTTGATATATTCTAGCATAGGAAATTTTTAGATTCATATCTTCCAGTTTCTCGGGAGATATCTTTTTAAGAATTATTCTAATAAGGTCTACTTGAGGGCAAGTAAAGTTCACGTGGGGGGATATTTGATAACATCAAATCGTACCCATATTTTAAATGTTAATTTCCCCCTAAATTGCTCATCTTTTATGTTAATATGTTGGATATATACTTCTATTTGTTTATATTCTGTTTTCAGTGCAAAAATGAACAAAGGAACGAAAAGACGCGGATTTGGAAGGTTTTACACGAAAATCAATAAAGTATGCGGATTCTGCACTAACTACGGCGTAAATGTTCCATCTACCTACGCTGTAGCTATCATCTATGAAGACTACGGCGTAGCCCAGACCACAATTACGGCGTAGTTTAACATCAAAGGGTTCTACGGAGTAGACTCTCTCCACCTACGGCGTAGACCTCAAAATCAAGAAGTAGAGAACTATCGAGGCCAAAGAAGAAACTACGGCGTAGTCCCAACATAACTACGCCATAAACATGACAGTTGAAGAAACTACGGCCTTAGCACAAGATCAAGCTATGGCGTAGATGTAATTATCGAAGACTACGGCGTAGCCAACCCTAGAGCTACGTCGTAGCTATGTCGGGCCTATAAATACCAGCCCTAATTCTGAGTTTTCATATACACTTTTCACCATACAGAAGTCAGGAGGAATTCAGGGAGCAAGAGGACAAAGTTCTACCAGCATACAAGTCCATTCCAAGGGAGAATTCACGCCATAATCATAAGTTTATTCATTCCAATTGTTCGTATTAATTCAATGTTTACATTTGTTATGTTGAACACTTGTTTTTCTGCATTCATGAACATGAGTGGCTAAACACCTCTTGGTGTTAGCCTTATTATGAAATTGTTATTAATATGATTTTGTTTTCGCGCATCTTTATTCGTTTTATTTGTATACTTGCTTAGCTAGTCTTAGGACACTTTATGCTTTAGAGGCATTGATATTTGGTAGACCTTCGAGGGAAATGATAGATGCGACCGTGCCGCATTTCATTAGAAGGTATGACTTGGTAATGGTTAAGACCAACCGCAGACGCTTCCATTACCATACATGTGTGAATTGACCATAGGATCACCTACCAAATAGATGAGCTAAAGAAGTTAAAGGGGATGTAAGATGTGACCGTGCCCGCATCCCGCTAGACTAGTCTAAGTTAGTAGAGGTACTTAATGATTCTTGCATTCCGCGCCAGCGATCTCTTTCAATCGATTTGGGAGAATAGGGCGAGGTGTCGGATAGGATAGGCGATTTGACCATCTGAGTCTATTGAATTGAACCCCTAGATAAAACGATAGGATGCATTATTAGAAAACTTGTCATGTTAATAACAAGAGTAGTAATTAGGTTTACACTACTTTATCCTACTGATTTCCTTCCACTTGTTATTTTGCCTTAATTGTTTCGTTGTTTATTTAGTTTAATTATTTCAATCACCATAAACCCCTTTTATTTTAGTGAAATTTAAAACTTAGATATTTTCCACCCTTTAGCTCTTGGGGCGACCTCGGCTTTACCATCTAGCTATACTTCACACGACCGGGTACACTGCCCGATAGTGCATAAGGTAGACCTTAGGTAGACGAGACTTTATAAATTTAAAACCTGGTCGGTAAATCCTGCATCACCTGTCCTATGGTTAAGTAGCTTGTCACTTGTTTTATTGCTAGTTTTATATGATGAGTATCGTAATCTTATTTGTCTTGTTGGATCTTAAGTATAGGCGAGTAAACCCTTAATGATTACTTATGTCTATCTCACTTAACTAATTTACACTAGATAAGTAAGCGTGGAGGGGGTATGTGTTGAGAATTATCTACATCAGTACAAATAGAATTGAAGACAAGTTCCAACTGCTGAAGAAATGCACTGACAGTACAAAGTCAGTTAGTACTGGTAGTAATAGGTAGTTTGTACTGCTTATGTTTTATGCAGATTAGGATAAATGTGTAACATGATAAGTATAGAAAAGATCTTATGTATATCCTAAATGTTTAGAAGATTCATTACTTGTAAAGGACTCCTTGTGTCTGTAAAAGGAGATCCTAGATTAGGGTTTACATATCTCTAAACACATCATTCATATGTATTAGCTTCAAGGTTGTAACCCTAGTGATATACTTGATCACTTGAATCATATCAATAATATTGAAGCAGTTTGTTTACTCTTTGTTCATTGTTTGCTATTACACTTACACACATCTAATCTTCTAAGTGTTAATTGGTGAATTCCGCTTGCTAGTTAACATACACTCAAAGTATCACCAACACTAAGTAAAGTGTTAAACAGATCCTCACAAGTGGTATCAGAGCCAGGTTCTGATACTTTGAATAAGAATATCCAGAAGATAAAGTTCTTGTTTTACTTACAAGAAGATGGACATGGAGACTACTCAATCATCCTCAACAACAACAAAGCTACCCATACTCAAGCAGAATGAGTATCATCTCTGGAGGCTCAGAATTGAGCAATACTTCATGGTGCAAGATTATGCACTATGGGATATCATCATGCATGGTGATTCATGGAAAGAATATACATTTGAAACCACTGATGCTGATGGCAAGAAAACAACCAAGCTCAACATTGTGCCTGTAACCAATGATGAAAAAGCAAAAAGGAGGAATGATCTCAAAGCTAAGCATCTTTTGCTTATGGGGCTATGCCCAATGGTCAAGTCTTGAACTTTAGTAGTTATAGAACTGCTAAGGAACTCTTTGAAGCTATTGTTGAAAGATTTGGTGTGAATGAAGCCACCAAGAAGACTCAGAAGACTCTACTAAGGCAAAACTATGAGAACTTCACTGCTACAAGCAATGAATCTCTTGATTATGTCTTTAGCAGGTTACAGAAGATTATGACCCAATTGGCTGTGTTAAAGGTCACCATTCCTCAGGAGGAACTCAACATGAAGTTTCTAAATAGTTTATCTTCTGAATGGCAAAACTTATGTGGTTGTTTATCAACACACACCAGATTTGGAGAAGATAACTCTCAATGATCTCTACAACAACCTCAAGATTGCTGAGCCAAAGGTGAGAAAGTCTGGCAGTTCAAGCACAGCATCTGGAAACATGGCATTCTTATCATCTACAAAAGATTGCAATTCAGATGATGAAGATGATCTCACTTATGTTTGTACTGCTAACCCTAAAGTTAGTCCTGCAAGCAAAAAAGTTAGTACAACTAGTTCACAACTTAGCTATGCTGGCTTAAGTGATGAAACCATTTATGCCTTTGTAGCTAGCAAAGCTGATGATGCCAATCTCTACAATGATGACCTGCTTCAGATACATGATGATGATCTAGAAGCAATGGATCTAAAATGGCAATTAGCTTTGATAAGCATAAGAGCTAAGAGGTATTTTCAAAGAACGGGTAAGAAAATCACTCTTAACTCAGGAGTTGTTGTTGGCTATGATAAGTACAAGGTGGAGTGCTACAACTGTGGAAAGAGAGGACATTTTGCTAGGGAATGCAGATGTCCAAGGCAACAATATAGGGATGGTTACAAGAAGGGTGAGTGACTATACAAGAGCCTTCTTCCAAGGCAATTATAGCTATTGATGGAGCTGCTTTTGATTGGAGCTTTATGGAAACTGAAGAAGATAACCATGAAGTTGCACTGATGGCCTTCTCTGATTCTGAGGTATATGTTAATGGTTGTTCTAAATCTTGCTCTGCTTTAAAAGAATTAGAAGAACTTAAGGCTAAATATGATAGTCAGAGAGTAGAACTTAATGATACCTACTATAATTTGCAAAACCATAAAAGAGGTTTAGGTTTAGTAGAAGAACAACTTGCTTTCTATAGACAAAATGAGGCTATTTTCACTGATGATATAACTGGTTTAAGAAGAGACTTAGAAAACAAGGATGTGATAGTCAGTGTGCTTAAGGAAGATTTAGCAAAATTGAAAAAGAAAAATGAAAATATTCACGTAAGTGTAGATACTCTTGAGTACACATTTAAAGGTGTACAAAAGATAATTGAAGCTCAACTAGTTAATAAAGCTAAATCTGGACTAGGATATAAAGCTGTTGCACCTCCCTATAGAGGTATGTTTGTGCCACCAAGTATTGACTTAGCTCATACTGGTTTAGAGGAATTTAAAGACCTTGAATTTCCAGGTTATGGTCCTAAGGCACAAGAAAGCACTAGTGAAACCATGGCTGAAGAGTTGCCCAAAAATACTAATGAAACAAACTCTGTCAAGTTTGTTCCAGCAACTAGGCCTAAGATTAAGGTAGAAATACATAATGTTCCTAAGGTGGTCAAACAAGAAAAAGGTAAAATCAGTTAGGAATAATGTTAGATATGCAGAGATGTACAGGTCACAACCTAGAGGTAATCAAAGGAATTGGAATAATATGAAATCTCAATAGCTAGGTAGTGATTTTGTTATGCAAAACAAAACTTGTTTTGTATGTGGTAGTTCTGACCACTTTGCTGCATATTGTGACAATAACCCATCGAAAAAGGCAACTTCAAGGGATACAAGGGTATTTGGGAACAAAAAACCTAGAGTGAACAGTTATGTTTCAAATCAAACTCACTCTAAGGTAAAAATGATACCTAGATCAATTGTGTTGAACTCTGGCACAAAACAATTTTGTCTTGCTAGATAAAACAAAACTGTGTATCCAAGACCAACTGTTTCAAGAGCGAAGCCAAAATTTTCAAATTATAAGCAAGCTCAAACAGTTAACAAGTCCTTTTTCAATAAAACAACTAGGCATAATCAAAAATGGGTGCCTAAGGTTGAAACTGTTAAGCCAAAAATTCCCACTGATAGGCCAAAAGTTTCTACTGATAGGCAAAAGAAAGCTGTTAAGAGTAATATGGGAAATGGCATGAAAGCCACAACACAATGGGTTTGGAGACCAATTCAAGGTGACAAAGCATTTATGATTTTAAAGAAACATACTTTCATTGATGAAAGAGGAAGAATCAAGTCAGTAATGGCTTGGGCTCCAAAAGTTTAGTTGCTTTTGTCATTAAGCAATGTTATTCCTGTTCTAATTTGTTTCAATGAAAAATGCTTTGTGTATATTTTCTTTGGTTTTAGACTAACATTTGCAGGGAAGAAAAGATGTTTCTACTTGCATTGGATATGGTGTGCTTTGGAATGGAATAGTGTGCTACTTATCACACAATAAATGGTTATTGGTTCACCATGTCTAACCCACATAAGAACCAACTAGTCCAAAGCAAATGGCTCTTGGTAAAGACTTAACAAATCCGTTTATGGTTGATAGTTTACCAAAAACTATATGGTTATCAACTCACCATATCTCACAGTGAAGAGTTGGCTAGTCCATAGCAAACGGCTAATGGTAAAGACTAATCAAATCCGTTGATAGCTATTAGTTTGCTAAAAAATATGTTGGAGGAGTGTTATTTCAATCTATTTAATGTTCCTACTGCTCTTGAAAATTTTTGGAAAACTTAGTACTGATAGTTCAAAGTTAGTACTGATGGTGCTAAGTTTGTACTGATGATCTGGCCATTACAACTGTTGTGTCAGTAACGAATTTTTGATTATAGCCGTTGGTAAAAACCGTTTAGTTACCATGATTATAGGGTTGAATATATGAGAATTATCTCTTTATATATTTACATTATTCTTTTACCAAAGATAACTTCATTCCTAATTGATAATTCTCTCTTGCGTATTATTCTCAAACCTTAACAGTTTCAACTAATAAACTCAATTGGCTATAGTATTTCTTCAATTCGCACATAATTATTCAAACTTTTACTCTCATAATCTTCTATCATGGCTGTTCTAAGGTTTGCTGATCAACACAATGAAGTTGCTTATCTGGTGAAAACATAGGAGAAGGATGGACCCAAGTTCTGGGAAATCATTGACTATCTCAACCACTCCTATCTCCACTATGCACTCACTGTAAGTCCCAGTCTCTATTCCTCACAACTCAATTAGTTTTGGCTTACTGCCAAAGCCATCACACTTGAGGATGATGACTTTGCCTATCTCAACTCAATTAGTTTTGGCTTACACCAATACCTGCACTCAGTGCAATTGTGGATGGTCAACAATTCTATGTTACTGAGAAGTCCATTAGAAGGCATCTTCGATTGGATGACTCAAATAGTACCATAGATATGGCCAACACAGATATTTTAAATGGTATTTCAAAATTGGGGTATGATGTATCAAATGGTAAACTTACTTTTAATAAAGGTTGTTTTTCAGCAAACTGGAGATTCTTGATACATATACTCCTTCATTGTTTAGGCCCCAAAAGATCATCATGGGAGCAATTTAGTAGCAATATTGCTATTGCTCTTGTGTGTATTTCAAAACATGAGAAATATAATTTTTCTAAAATGATTGTTGAAAGTATGGTCAAGAATGCAGATTCTGAACACAAATTTTTGATGTATCCAAGGTTTGTCCAACTTTTTCTCAAAGCAAAACAAAGCCTTTTGCTTCCCCATAAAAGAATTTTGCCCACTCCTTGTTTACACCAAAAAGTTTTTCAAAACATGTCTATGAAAACACAAGGATGGACAGGGGAAGAAAAACCATTATCAGGTCCTATGTTGGCTTTTCTACAATAGGTACAGGGTGCTGGGTCAGTTAGCCCAACTGATCCACAAATCACACCCATTGTTGTTCCAACAACATCCCATATTCCCACTGTTACACAAGCATATAGGAGGAGAAACAGGAATGTCTCTTCTTCTATGGCAACATTCACTATGCCTCAACCTCATGGTTTAGGTACAAGTGGTGGAGTCTTTTCTAGCCCAGCTAGAGAAGACACTGAGCCAATGCTTCATGATGCACCTCTCACAACTGGTAACACAGTTGGAAGTGCTGAGAGCAGTGCTAACTATAAGGAATTGAAGGAACTCTGTACCACTTTGTCTAAACAGGTTGCCAAGTTGGAAGATGATCTTGCAAGAACTAAGAGTCAACATTCAAAGGACAACAAAACACTGCTTGCTCACATTGAGCAACTACAAGAGGAAGTCTAGCAGCTTAAGAGAAAAAGAAGGATTCATATTGTGGACTCTATAACAAGCTCAGAGGAAGATGACAATGATGATGATGATGATAATGGTGATTCTCCCAAACAGGGGAGGAAAACCACTGCTGAGACTGAGGGGAGGAGACTTAACTTTGAAGAAGAAGAAGGAGATGGTGGTGAAGATCAAGATCAACAACAATCAACTGAAGAACTTCAACAATAAGATTCAGAGGAGTTTCTTCAAGAAGACACAGAGATCTTAGACTTGGATGCTCAAAAAGACATACATGATACTGCAACAAGTCAACTTCCAGAAGGTACTGCTGCAACAACACTACCAGTACAAACTAAGGAAGGTACTGATAGTGTAATTCAAGAAGATACAGAGGAAGCAGAGTATGAGAAGAAGAGAAAAGAGAAAGGGAAAGTTCACATGACAGCAGAAGAGGCATCTCTATAACAAAAGAAAGTGAAACCAAGGGTTGCTACTCAGTTAGCCCTTGATGAGGAAGTAGCAAGAAAAACTCAAGAAGAAGATCTTGCAAGAATGAAAGCTAAAGCAGAAGTTGCAAGTTTCATGGAAGCAAGAAGACTGGAGAATGAATAAANACTTTTAACAAAGGTTGTTTTTCACCAAATTGGAGGTTCAAGAGCAATAACAAACTGAAGAACTTCAACAACAACAGCAGAAAACAGAGGAGATTCTTCAAGAAGATACTGAAATCTTAGACTTGGATGCTCTTAAAGACACTCAAGATACTTCAACAAGTCAAATTCAAGAAGGTACTGCTGCTACAACACTACCAGTACAAACTATGGAAGTTACTGCTAGTGCAACTGGAGAAGGTACTGCAGATACAGAGGAAGAAGAGTATGAGAAGAAGAGAAAAGAGAAAGGGAAAGTTCACATGACAGCAGAAGAGGCATCTCTATAACAAAAGAAAGTGAAACCAAGGGTTGCTACTCAGTTAGCCCTTGATGAGGAAGTAGCAAGAAAAACTCAAGAAGAAGATCTTGCAAGAATGAAAGCTAAAGCAGAAGTTGCAAGTTTCATGGAAGCAAGAAGACTGGAGAATGAATAAATTGCATCAACAAACATCTTTGGTCAAATTAGTGAACAGCAGATAGAGATGATGATTGCAACTGATCCAGTTGTGAAGGCTAAAGCAATAGAGCTACTTGCAGACAAGAGTCTCACTGAAGAAGAAAGGTCAGTACAACTAGCTGATTTCATCTTGATGAAGAATGACCAAGCCCTTGATGACATGATTAGCTCAATCAAGAAAGGTCAAAAGAAGAAGAGAAAGCCCTCCAAAGCTCAAGTCATTGCTGGAATGAAGAGGTTTCTATGCAACCAAGGAAACTTCAAGATGTCTCAGTTCAGAGGAATCACATATGAAGAAATTGAAAGCCATTATTATGTCTGGTTCAGAAGATCAAGGCATGATTTCATTCCTATGGATTCACAAAAGGAAATTGGGTTTCTCAAAAGACAAGGTATTCATCTAGAGTCCAAGAGAGCAAAGAAGCAGATGTCTGAAGAACCTCAAGCTGACAAGCTAACTGAAAAACAGCTTGATACTATGGTTATAATTGAATCTGAAGACTTCTATCCAGAGCCACTGCAGACTAAGCACCCCATAGTTGATTAGGAAATTCACACTGATGATTTTGGATCAACATGGAAGATCACAAGATTAGGTGGAGAAACATCTTCCTTCATACAGTTTGAAGATCTTATCAGAGCATTTGATAGGGATGACTTAGATACACTATGGAAGATGGTCAAGGACAAGTTCAAAGCAGGGGAGCTCCAAGATGTCAAGGAAAATGAGCTTTGGGTTCACTTCCAAAGGCTTTATGAACCTTACAAGAGTGATAGATACTGGAAGTTTGAAGCTCATGCATTGAACACTTTGTGGAAGTTTTATGAAAGTTGCAGTGTTCACCATGTGTCTACACAAGATGGAGTGGATGCATTTATGTTTGCTGAAAGGGAATATCCACTCAAGGCTGGTGTACTCTTAGTAATGCTCTCAGTGAAACTAAGGTGTGAAGAAAGGACTAAAGAAATCAATGAGCTGCTACAAAGAATTTCAGAACAATGTAGCAGGGAGACACAAGCTTTGAAGAAAAGTGTAAAGTGTTTGGAAGAATCCCCCCATCATCAGAGACATGAAGATAATTCAACAAACTTAGTGATTTAGGAGAAATCATAAGTTTAGTGGAGGATTGTTGGGAATTATCTGCATCAGTACAAATAGAAGTGAAGACAAGTTCCAACTGCTGAAGAAATGCACTGACAGTACAAAGTCAGTTAGTACTGGTAGTAATAGGTAGTTTGTACTGCTTATGTTTTATGAAGATTAGGATAAATGTGTAACATGATAAGTATAGAAAAGATCTTATGTATATCATAAATGTTTAGAAGATTCATTACTTGTAAAGGACTCCTTGTGTCTATAAAAGGAGATCCTAGATTAGGGTTTACATATCTCTAAACACATCATTCATACGTATTAGCTTCAAGGTTGTAACCCTAGTGATATACTTGATCACTCGTATCATATCAATAATATTAAAGCATTTTGTTTATTCTTTGTTCATTGTTTGCTATTACACTTACACACATCTAATCTTCTAAGTGTTAATTGGTGAATTCCGCTTGCTAGTTAACATACACTCAAAGTATCACCAACACTAAGTAAGGTGTTAAACAGATCCTCACAGTATGGCAGTCCAAGTAAAACACAGCTAGACACAGAGGTTATCAATGCACATACAAAAAGAACCAAAAAAACATCATATAAACTATTAATCGATGGGAAAGCAATTTTAAGTGGAGCAGTATGGTAGCCACAAGCCCATAAATCTTGATAGATTAACGTTTACTATTACAATAAAACAAAACTACTTAATGAATTATACACATGCGGGACCTTCTTACTGCTCTAAGATCTTCGTTTGGGGTGTGTCTTGTGTTGCCTTTTCGTCAGAATTCGTCTCCTTAGGGTTTGGTTCCACACAAAATTCGTATGTATGATAGGGTATTTATAGCTTCTGTCTGAGGGCACGACGCGACGCATCAACTAAGTAGATGCGGCGCATCTAGGTAACTTCGCGTGGGGTCCAAGATTAATTTATTCTGGAATATTCGTACACCGTCTTCAGATGCGGCGTATCTTGAATCTCTATGCGGCGCATGTCCTTCAGCGTCTTGGGTTGTCTTTGGTGAAGCCTTGATAGTGATACGCCGTATGTCAATATTGTAATGCGGCGTATCTAGAGTAGAACAAGCTGGATCTTCTTCGTTGACCAAAGTTTCATATGCGGCGCATGATAAAATCACATGCGGTACATTTTTCAAAGTCATGCAATGGTTTTCGAATTCATCTAAGTATGATGATACGCTGTATCCGTCTAAAATGATACGACTCATCTCCTTGATTTCAGTAGACTTTTCCATGTTGATTAATTGCTCCATATTTAGTCCAAAATCGCCAAGTTTCACTAGTTACATGTTTTTACCTGAGAATTACTAGAGTAAACAATTAAGTACCAATTCTCATACATAATATAATAAAACAAGACAATTAAATAGGATAACGATGATAATATAATTTACTTATTTGATGTCATCAGTTGTGAAAGAGAAGGTGCATGTAGTGACTAGTAAGCCTAGTTCTTTTTTTTCTCACTCTACTTCTTATAC
This sequence comes from Artemisia annua, assembly GCA_014162995.1. NCBI lineage: Eukaryota > Viridiplantae > Streptophyta > Magnoliopsida > Asterales > Asteraceae > Artemisia > Artemisia annua. The sequence continues at coordinate 160,844 of LBNU01004561.1, read as the reverse complement.
TAAGAGGGTTAACCCATTCTCTAAGGTGGGAGAGATTGTTGATTCCAACAGTGATGAGGATGAGGTTATTAACACTTTTGATGAGTCAATGAACCTATTCGATGGTGGTCACGAGCTTGAAGATGATTATAATGACTATGCAGATCAGGTCTGCAATCTTCCAGGGAATTTGGATGCTTTTTATGACATGTATGATATCAAGCTCCAAAGTCTTGGTAGGAAGTAATTTTGTTTTCGTAGGAGTCTAATGTTATCTTATGAGTAGCGGTTATTTTCTTGTTTAGAGAATATGAAGTATCTTGTTATGTAAGCTTTTTCGCCTATGTAACGGGCTGAGACATGAGATTCACCCATATCCTTTGTACTTAAACGTTTTTTGGAGTAATATATTTGCCGGGTCTTTTCACCTTTTCCTAAAAAAAACCGAAATATCACAAATATATTTGCCGTAATAAAATCTCGTCACTATACACTGGTACTCGTCTAGTATTATTTAATATAATTAATTGATTTGACATCAATGTTTAATCGGAGATTTTAACCCGCGTGTTGCGGTGAAATGTTTGTAGTATTTTTTTTTTCTAAATTAAGATTGTGTGTGTGTAATCCATAATCTACCAATTAATGATGAAACCTACAATTTAACGATTAACGATGATAAGAACTACAAAAAATCTAATTTAAGGATAGATGAAATTACGTGAGTTTACTGATATTTAAAGAAATACCGCCTTGAAAATAATTAAAATCTAACGCTCAATGCTGAAAAGGTGTAGCAATGATTTATTATATGATTTTTCTAATATTTAAACAAATACCGCATTGAAAAGTATTAAAATCTCGTCTGTAAGTGTCCTTGGACTGAGATGATGGATATACCCTCATCCTTTGTACTTCAATGTTTTTTGGCGTAATATATTTTACCGGGGTGAATTAACCCTTTTACCCAAATAAAAAAAGTATTAAAATCTAACGATCAATAATGAAAAGATACCAAAAGAATCTAATTTAACAGTAGACGAAATTATGTTACTTTAATGATATTTAACAGTAGACGAAATTATGTTAATTTAATGATATTTAAAGAAAGAATCTAATTTAACAGTTGACGAAATTATGTTACCGAAAGAATCTATATGCGTATCTGAGAGAGGGAACAGAGCCAACCTCACTTTGTTTCGAAAGTTGACAAAAGGAAAAAGTAACTCTTTGTGTAGAGGGAATAAGTTTCATCATACGAAACGGACTTACAATTGTGAATAACACGATTGTTTTTGGCATGCACATCGTGTAAGATGTTGTACCTTGTCAGCAATTTCCAGAAATGAATTTTTAAAAGCTAGTCGTCGAAGACCACATAAATTGCTAATAAGATTTATAACGCCTTACATGACACCGGCAACATTAGTACTTGAGTCTCACATTCCCTATACTTTCACTTTTTTTTCAATAACTTTTCTATGAATGAATCAATGAACATCGGAATTATTTGTAGAATAACGGGATGCAAGCAAAAGATAGCTTTAGTTACTTAATATAAACATCAGTTTGAAGCAGCAACTGTCGTGACTTCACGATGTTACAGACTTGGTGAAATTCATCACAAATATCACATTGTTCAGAACCAGATGTGTCTTATTTTTTTATTCTTTTACAAAATAATGTCGCCAAAAAATGTGCTATTTCACCGGTTTTGTTTATAAGTTTGACTTCAAACTTTTACCAATGTTTTAAAACCCGGTCGAGTCACGGTTCACCGGGTCAAACCGGTTTTCTATGAATATAAAAACCAGTAATATAGATACTTCCGAAAGACAACTAATTGGTTATGCAGATTTAATAGTCATCAAATCCACATAAAGATATTAAATATGTCATTTATACACAACATTTCTTCACGGATTTAACATGTTGATTAAAAACATGTGAAAACAAGTTGATTTAGTGTTTTCTGTAATCAAAATATCGCTACAACTATCTGCCGCTACAAAATCTCGTTGCTTTGCACAGGTACTCGTCTAGTCGTGCCTTATGAGCTTATCAACTTGAAATTATATCATTTTTAAGTTCATAAGCCCAAAATCAATAGGCTCATAGGCAAGAAAATTAATGAGCTAACTGGCTTTTCATATTCCTATAGAAGCCCAGCATACAAACCAACACAAACACCCCCTGACACATGTGTGTATCGTGACAATAAGTGTGAAATACAAATTGCTCCATATCTAGTACTTCATGAGAGTGCCGAACACTTCAAAGTTGATGTAAATCTGTTTAGGATAAAGGTATCTAATATCTATAGTTGTTATGTAAAAGTGGAGTTGGTTAATAGTTAAGGGTCTGTTATGTAATAGTTAGATAGTTAAGGGTCTGTTATGTCATCCTTTTGTTTGTTAGTTTTTCACTGTTGCATTGTATATAAATACTGTAATATCATCATTTGGGGAAATAAGGAGAAACATTTCATTGTGTGAAATTGTGTGTTTTCTCTTCTCATTACTGTCAACATGGTATCAGAGCTCAGTAATGAGTTCTTGATATGTTGAAACCGTTACAACCACTCTAACAACTTTCCTCCACCGTAACTAATTTTTCCGACCACCGTAACTAATTTTTTCCGACCACCGTTGACCACCACAATTCATCGTTGACCATCAATTTTTCACCAAATTTCATCATTTCTTCATGGGTTAATACACAAAAAAGTTACTAAACTTTACAAAAAAGTTCGCCTAAGTTACTGAACTTTCATTTTGTTCACTTAGGTTACTGAACTTTCGGGAAACATACACTCGAAAATTCAGTCTTAGTCCGAGTAACCTGAACATATATTTTTTGATAAGTTTAGTAACCTGATTGAACAAAGTTTCAAAGTTAAGTAACCTGAAAAAGTATATTTTTATAACTTCAGTAACCTGAGTGAAAAAAGTTTCATAGTTCAGTAACCTAAGTGAACAAAATGAAAGTTCAGTAACTTAGGCGAACTTTTTTTTAAAGTTTAGTAACTTTTTTGTGTATTAACCCTTTCTTCATCAATCTTCATCATTCTTCAATTCTAATCATCTTTTTCACCTGTAACTGATTCAATTCACGGTTGTTTGTTCACCACTGAATTCGTGAATCATTAGGTTATTCTTGTAACGGTTTCTTGATTTTACTTGTAAAACGCTTCCGCATAACCAATAATGCCTACAGCATCGTCTTCTTCATCTGATTCTACTGGAATGATGAACAACATCATGTTACTTCAAAATCCTTTGTTTTTGCATCCTTCTGATGGGCCTGGTACATTGGTGGTAAATGAAAAATTGATTGGGGCTCAAAACTATCGATCTTGAAGGAGATCAGTTGAGATAGTTTTGTCTACCAAACGAAAATTGGGCTTCATTAGAGGTACTGTACCTAGGTCATTGGATGATGTTTGTTTGCAAGAACAATGGGATACTTGTAACAATTTGGTTATTAGTTGGTTGATGAACTCAGTTTCTTAATCTATTGCTAAGTCAATTATGTTTGTGGGTACTCCACATGCTATATGGCTTCAATTGGAAACTAGGTTTGCACTTAGTAATGGTTCACACAAGTATAAACTAAACAAGGAGACCTATGAGATTATGCAGTCAGGCAGAACAATCAGTGAGTATTATACTAATATGAAATGTGTTTGGGAGGAACTTGATTCCATGAATGAACTGCCTAGGATTGTTAATATCACTCCTGAGATAGCTGTGTTTCTTGGTGCTCTGAATACTCAAAAAGAGGAGCAGCGATTGTTTCAGTTCTTGAATGGTTTGGATGAGCATTATTCAAGTCAAAGGAGTCAGTTGTTAATGAATTCTCCACTTCCAACAGTTGAAACTGCTTGTGCTTTATTGCAGCAGGAAGAGTCTCAAAGAGGTGTGTTTGGAAATCAGTTGAATGTTGAATCTACTGCTTTGTATAGCAAAGGTGAAGTCAAAGAGAAATGCAACATATGTGGTTACAAATGGCATCCTCCAGAAAATTGTTGGGAAAAAGTTGGGTATCCAACTTGGCATTACAAGTACAAACAGAAGCAAAAGGCCAAACCAGAGGTAAAAGGTGCTCATCAATCTGTAAGAAGGACTGCTGCTTTGGTTGAAAATGGAGGCCAGAGTGTATTCACTTCAAAGCAATTTGAACAGTTGATGAAAAGCATTCCTCATTTCAATCGAGCCACAGAAGTAGCCAATGCTACAATGGAACATCCTTTTGGAGAAGGTACACTTTATTGCTTTTCATGTGTGAATGGCATTACAAAAGGATGACATAACAGACCCTTAACTATCTAACTATTACATAACAGACCCTTAACTATTAACCAACTCCACTTTTACATGTTATGAGAATATATAGTTAGTTCACTTGAACAGAATTACATATTCTCTAGAGCTTTATAGTTGCACAACACCAGTTGTTATGTCATGTTTTAGTTTTTCGACATGTTTGAATATAAAATTATGGGGATCTTAATTAAAATGAGACAGTAGGCAATCTTATATTTTGTGAACAAGTTGTTCGTCTAATATTGTTCTGTTATGGCATGATATTTTTTGTTACATCTGTTAAATAAGAAAGTTATAAATTAGGACTGGTTCAGTAAGATCTACACACCCGATTACCTTAAATTCACGCGTAGTACTGACTTACTAGTAATATTCTGTCCGATTAGGGCATTCATATACGAAATGGTTTAGGCCATAAAATAACAATGTAATCCGTTACCCGACCAATACAAGCAACTATTTCACCACCTTTGTACAAACAAGAGACCCTGGGAATTGTCACCAAAACAGCTACTAGTTGGTATTGGTATTACATTACTTTGTTGACTAGAGCCACTCAAAAAGCATAATTTCCTTTACTGTTACAGTAAAGAAAAAAGAGTTCCAAATAATACTCTCATTAACATACTTTGCATTACTGTTACAACACACATTTTCTTGATAATAAACCCTACTTCTGCTTTTGAAAGATTGTAGGAATTGCATTTATTCAATACTAATATCAAATGAAGATATGTTGTATCTTTATGATCTGAATAGCAGATTGTGACAACTTTTGTCACATGGATACGGGCAGTCGGTTTCTTTCACACTAGATCTATCAAAAAACCAGTCTCCCACAGCCAATGCTATCGCCTGCATCATATAACATAATAACCATTATATTCTATATCCATATATTTTAGAGCTTATAGAATTGTGTCCACATGAATAAATTGTATATAACTAACTAATAAGCACTTTCAATACGCACATCCAAGCACCTCCTTGAAGATTATTTACCGACCGAACATGTTGTGAAGAGTTAAAAAAGAGACGGACATACCTTGCTATTAATAACAGGAGAATCATCTGCAAACCATGTATCCTGCCTTTCTGTCTGACAATGCGCAAAACAAGAATTTACAAACAATCCGTTTTCTTTGGAGGTAGAGAATTCTTTAAGTGCATTCAGCATCTGGTTTCTGAAATCTGTTCAAAACAAAAACAGCATGGATACTAATAGTCAACGAATCACATTCTAGTGTGTGCGTGCGTGTGCGTGTGTGTGTGTGTGTGTGTGTGTGTGTGTGTGTGTGTGAGAAAGTTGATGACAATGGCATGATTGAGAAGATACCTTGAAAAAAATTAATTTGAGATGGTGAACAATTGCCAGGGTTGTTGCGGCATGCCTTCCAAGCACCATTGGGATCAGCTGCTGGAGTTGATAAGCTGGAAACAACCTGAAAATTTTAAAAAGCTTACACATCATATTAAGAAATAAAAAATAAATAAAAAAGTCGATTAGAGCTAATTATTTACCTGCCAAGAATCATAGGCCGCATTTAGAATAAACATAGGGGTTTTGATGTGGGGAACAATGTTCTGTGGGAAGAAACACTGAAAAGAAACAAGTGTCACAATAATAAAAACAAGCATTGATGTTGTAGAGGTGGTGAAATGGGTACAGGCGGGTCTGGTAACAGGTAAGAATGGGTGAATTTTTAAATAAGGCCAAAATGAGCCGGGTCGGTTGACCCACCAACAGTTTGGCTTCTTTTACCATGCACTTTATAAATATTTTTGAGAGCTTTACTGTTAAGTTACTTATGATTTGTTTTTTATATAAATATAAATGAGAGTCACTTTCGATTGATTCAACCCATTTGAGCCGTTTCATTTCAAACAACATTATTAAAGTTTACCCATTTGACCAGTCACGGATAACTTATAATAAAAATAAATGTCAAAAATGTCACGTCTACCCATCAGATGGATTATTTTGATTACTTACCGAAGTTGGGTTGAGCTTACTCGTGCACGCCGGTGACAAGTTTTTAGCAACCCCCTGTTGAAAAGGTTTACAACATACTTCAGTCACCAGTTCATAATAATCTAAACATTGAACATTCCATACTCATGGACTGGACTTAAAACCAGTTGATTAAAGTTAGAGGTAAGAAAGTAATATACAGTCATGTCAATAATCATTTCTGTACAACTTCTTACATGTTTCTCCATAATTATAACCACTACCCAAAGACTCGAAATTGATTATTGTGATATTTGGTTTAAACGCACATCCAAACAACCCCTTATTACTGCATCTGCCCCATAGAGAAATGCAACGGTTTCCTTTCTGGTGAGTTCCATGTGAAAGTATACTTATATGTACATTAGTAATTATTAATTGATATTGGCAGATTTCCTCTCAAAAAATATCTTTGAAGTGAGAGACCAAATATTGATAAAAGTACCTGCAAGGTAACAACACCTTCATACATGTTCCTTAGTGTATGTCCACCACCTACATCAGTCCTATAAATTCAATAAAAAAATAAAAAATAAATAAAAATAAATAAATAAATAATAATCACAAAGCATAACTAAATTATAAAATGCCATCAGAAAAACAAAAAGGATGAATTCAGTACAGCAAAAGATGTCAATCTTACGCATCCATAAACATTCCAGCATCAGCTAAACACTTGACTCTAGTACTTTTTGGGAATAAGGAGCCAAACTCATCACAGTGTAAAATAGATGCCAGACCACCCGCTGAGCAACCAGAAAGAAGCGCCTGAAATCACATGAATTATCATTGTAAACTAATATTTTACGGAAAACCATTGAGAAAAGATGATTGATTGAAGAATACCTGGTCAGCATTTTTCATCCCTTTTGACATCAAGTCTTCCATTGCTGCCAACCATATTTTTTGTCCTCTAAATTGTAGGTTATTAGCCTATTACCAATATAATAAACGTTAGTGGTGTACAAACTGAGAGTGATGGTGACTGAATGCTGATAATGCACCTTATCTTCTGAGTCCCCAGCAAACGAGGCCCCATCACAATAACGAACTTTTACTCGATTCCAGTTGAAAAAATCTGATCAAGAAACGCAAAGTGAATTCAAACATACGATAGCAACAAATGAAGCAAAATTCTATAGGTGACAGTCGCAATCCTAATACAAATCAACGGGTCAATTCGGTTTATGTTCTATCTTTAACAAATCAAATATTTAAGCTAACAAATAAAATGGTCAAGTGGGTATAAAGGGCAAAAACGACGAAAAAGTAATATCAAAGCAAAAATCTACCAATTTTTTATTTTTTATTTTTATATATATATTTTTTTTTTCAAAATACAAAATTATTACAAATTTAATACAACTGTTGCAATTATGACACCATAGTTATTGATAAATAACTGAATTTGACAAACAAATGTCTTGTGTCAACCCAGCCTGACCCCTACAAGAAAATTAGACATTTTATCCCAAAACATTATTGCCCATTACACAACCTGCCCATTTTGGCGTCTCTCCTAACGCCTCTATATAGACGTTGGTTTGAGAGGGTACCTGGATTTTCTTCAGGCTTATTGCTCAGAATTCCTGTGAACGCCAATTGTTTCTCAAAATTATTTGATGATCCACGCCTTGTTGTTTTACGGTAAACACATGATCTTATAGTGTTACACCATCCTCCCCCCTGTAATATAATGCTATATATTTAGTTTAGAAGTGTGGCAGTATAAAGTATGATTTTGATGATCACATGATGTTGAAAATAACTCTAAATCTGGAACATATAAATAACAAGGACTAATTGTGTAATTTGTATATTTTCAGTTATAAGGAGTTGGATGAAGTTTGGCTGGAAATAGCAAGTGGTTAAAGACTGAAGGGCTAGAGTTGACAAACAGCTAAAGTGTTTTGGTCAAGGCTATATAAGCCTCCACATCTGCTAGGGTTTCGATATTCAAATTCCAGAACTTCTCATTTACAAGACGATTCACATAGTTCTCCCTATTCATTCTGTGATCAACCCAAGATCTAGATTTGTTATTCCTGTTTGAGTGATGTGAGGCAGTTGTACATAATATAATTGATAAATAATAGTCAATAGCCTACCACCTGAGTAGCTAGTGGGCTAGTGATTCTGGTTTGTGATTAAGTTCTTGAAAGTTGTTATTGGGTTAATAAGTGTTGATTGAGATCAGTTTACTTATTGATCTTGTGATTTTGGTTGATTAATAAAGTGATTCTTGAATTGGCATTCAAGAAGCGTTATTTTTCTGGTATAAACTTGTGCGTTTTCCTACCATGGTACTCAGAGCCAGGTTCTGAATTCTAAAATTGGTTTTCAAAAAAATTA
>LBNU01004561.1:101995-151725 GCA_014162995.1 Artemisia annua | reverse complement strand
TTATGATTTAGGATTTGTGTCGCAAGGAGGGGAGAAACCTAATCCTTGGTGAATAACGAATCTGCAATTGAGGATGTTACTAAATTTCCTAATACATGACTACGCTCCTTAAGTTTGAGCCAAACTACAACTAATCCCGTAAAATTATATCCTAACTATTACACACTATTATTCTAACAAACAACGACAAACCAGCATTAGCGAAAAGAAGCCTTTCATCATTAACTGGAACAACCAGCTTGATTTTCAATAAACACCATTCCTGTCTACAGAAAACTTTATAAACGTATCCCTAACTTCATCTGCTGGCCACTCAATCACAGTAGAACCCATACTCTACACAAATTTTCTGTCGAAACTTTTTTGGGGTTACACTTTTGCATCCTTTACTACAATATTTTTCTACTTTTTGGGGGATTATTTATACCCCCCTCCAATTGTTGGTTGAATCAAATGAAACAACACCTTCAGTCCCTGGGGTTTGGGTTTTATGCATATAGTCCCTAATTACATGATCTACGGAAAATATATAAGCAAATTTCTGACATAAAAAAAGACCACTAAAGCCCAAACATAAAGCCCAGAGTCCGTATTATTAGGGTTTTATGATTGCTATATGTTGAAAATAACTCTAAATCTGGAACATATAAATAACAAGGACTAATTGTGTAATTTGTATATTTTCAGTTATAAGGAGTTGGATGAAGTTTGGCTGGAAATAGCAAGTGGTTAAAGACTGAAGGGCTAGAGTTGACAAACAGCTAAAGTGTTTTGGTCAAGGCTATATAAGCCTCCACATCTGCTAGGGTTTTATTATTATTCCAAACTTCTCATTTACGATTCATATAGTTCTCCTATTTCATTCTGTGATCAACCAAGATCAGATTTGTTATTCTGTTTGAGTGATTGTGAGGCATTGTAATAATACTATTGATAAGTAGTCAATAGCCTACCACCTGAGTAGCAGTGGGTAGGATTCTGGTTTGTGATTAAGTTCTTGAAAGTTGTTATTGGGTTATAAGTGTTGATTAAGATCAGTTACTTATTGATCTTGTGATTTTGGTTGATTAATAAAGTGATTCTTGAATTGAGATTCAAGAAGGTTGTTTCTGGTATAAATTGTGTTTTCCTACATGGTATCAGAGCCAGGTTCTGATATCTAAAATTGTTTTCAAAAAAATTAGGGTTTTTAGAATTTGGGGGTTTTTCAAAATTGGTTTGATTAAACTCAATTAACTGTGGTTAATTGATGTATTTTGATTCTAATTGATTGATTCTTGAAGTTTTTTCAAAAACGCCTAATTTTTGAAAAAGTTAGGGTTTGAGATTTTGGGGATCTTTTGATTTCTGATTCGATTGGTGGTTGGTTTTGGGTGTTTGTTTGGTTTCTTGGTGAAATCCCTAATTCTTGAAAATTAGGGTTTGGTGGTTGGTGATTCTGGACGATTGAGATCGTGTGGGTTGTGATCTTGACTAAGTGAATCAAGATCACGATCTGGGTTCTTGGTTCCGCTGCATATTGGTTATTGCGTGCACTGTAACACCTCTCACGCTCTTTCTTTAATTTTTTCTTTTTCTTTTCTTATTTCTTGTTTAGTGACGGGGAGTAGGATAAAGGGATTGTTGAAGATTGATTGGTTTGTTGTTGAGGTGTTGGTTGTTCTTGCTTGCTTGCTTTCTGTTTGCATTTTTTTTATTATTGATTGTTTGCTTGTGTGCGCCCTTGACCTACCACCTAGAGTGGCAAGGAAAGCCTGGGAACTTTGTTCTTGTCTCTTTCTTGGTGTGTTTGATTGTAGTGTCTCTGTTTTTGTTTCATTATGTCTGATAAAGGAGGTGAAGGTAGTTCACCTAAGAGTAGTAAGCATAATTCTCCTCATGAGTCCTCTGAAGAAGAGGAAGATGAGCCTGTTACTTTGATTAGTAAACTTGATCTTAGTGATCCATTGCATTTACATCCTAATGACTCTGCTTCTTTGACTGTTATTTCTGTTAAATTGAAGGGTACTGAGAATTATAATGTGTGGTCTTGTGCTATGGTGTTGGCTTTAGAGGGTAAAAATAAAACTGGATTTATTGATGGGTCTTGTAAAAGATCTAATGTGAATGAGGTTTTAGGCAGACAATGGGATAGGGTAAATGCAGTTGTCCTGGGTTGGATTTTAAATTCTATATCAGAAGAGTTGTTTTTGGGACAAATCTTTTCAAAAAGGGCTTCTGATGTTTGGACTGAGTTACAAGAAACTTTTGATAGAGTTGATGGTTCAGTTACTTTTAACCTGCACCATAAAATCAATTCTTTGTCTCAAAATGGTAGTTCCATTGCTGAATACTTTAATAAATTGAGTACATTGTGGAAACAATTTGATGCTTTGGTTAAACTGCCTAGATGTACTTGTCATGCTTCTGATGATTTTAAGAAACATAACCAGTTAATGAAACTTATGCAATTTTTAATGGGTTTAGATGATTCTTATATGCAAATAAGGTCTAATATTCTGTCTAGAGATCCTCTTCCTGATGTTAAAGGGGCTTTTGCTATTATTTCTAGTGAGGAGTCTCACAGATCTGTGGTTTCTGGTTCAGCTGCTGGTACTTCTCAAAGGTCTCAGTCAGCTGTGTTTAACTCCAGTGTACCCAATAGAGGGAATTATCAGAGGCCCCCAACCTCTGCTAATTCCTCAAGACCTAATAATACTTCTAGACCTAATGATAATAGAAGGAACACTGGTGGACCTACTTTTGTGTGTGAACATTGTGGTTTTAATGGTCATACTGCTGATAGATGCTTTAAACTCATTGGTTATCCTGCTGATTTTGGAAAAAATAAGAGAAACAATAATAATAATAACTTTCAGGGTGCTCAAAACTTTAATAAGAGGTTTATTAATAATAATAACTCTGTTGGTTCTAGTTCCACCTCTACTTTCTCTGATGAACAGATTTCAAAACTCATATCTTTGATTAAGGAAAATTCTGTTAAATGTGATGATAATGGAAAAGGAGTACATGCCAATATGGCAGGTATTGTTTTAAACAATAGTAAGGTTTTTAATCAGAATTTTCAAAGATTTTTTTGCAATAATAGCAAATTTAGATCTGCTCTTGTTACTGCTGGACTTATTGTTGATTCTGGTGCCAATCAACACCTTACTTATACTGATAAGTTTTTGGTTAATGTCATTGACATTTCCAAACTTGGAATCAAAGTATCACATCCAAATGGTACTGAGGCTTTGATCACCAAGGTTGGAAACATGGTTTTAACCAAAAACTTAACTCTATATGATGTATTGGTTGTCCCAGAATACTGTGTTAGTCTTATGTCTGTGCATAAAGTGGCTAGAGATAGTAAATTTGTTATTGCTTTTGATGAGTCTCAATGTTATGTGTTGCCTCAGGATTTGAGGGGTATGAGTGTTCTAGGGATTGGTAGACAAAAGGATGGGTTATATTACTTTGATGGAAATCAAGGTACTAATCTAGGATTTGAAAATTCTAGGACTTTTTGTAATTTGACCAAAGAAACATGGCACTGTAGACTTGGTCATCCCTCTGATCAAGTTTTATCAGTGCTGGGTGGTGAAATCTTTTTTGAAAATAAGACTGAAAATGAGCCTTGTGATATCTGTCAAAAGGCTAAACAAACTAGAGAATCTTTTCCTTTAAGTGACCATAAAACCAAAGATCTTGGTGATCTGGTTCATCTTGATCTTTGGGGTCCTTATAAAATCAAAAGTAAAGAAGGTCATAGATTTTTCTTAACTGTCGTAGATGATTTCACCAGGGCTGTTTGGGTTTACCTGCTTAGAAGTAAGCATGAGGTGTTTGATTATATTCAAATTTTTTATAATTTGATAAAGACACAGTTTGAAAAGTGTGTTAAGATTTTTAGAAGTGATAACGGATCTGAATTTGTTAACAATCAGTTTAATAAGTTTTGTAATGAAAAAGGCATTATGCATCAAACATCTTGTGCTTATACACCCCAACAAAATGGGGTGGTAGAGCGGAAACATAGGCATCTTTTAAATGTTGCAAGATCCCTTATGTTTCAGGGGGGATTGCCTCTGTATTTGTGGTCTGAATGTGTTCTAACTGCAACTTATTTGATTAACAGATTGCCGTCTTCAGTGCTGAATGGAAAGTCTCCCTTTGAATATGTTTTTAACAAAAAACCTGACTTAACACACTTAAGAGTTTTTGGTTGTTTGTGTTTTGCTACTATTCTTACCAGTCATGATAAGTTTAGTAGTAGAGCTGAAAAATGTGTTTTGGTTGGTTATTCTAATTTTCAAAAAGGGTATAAGCTTTATAGTCTTGAAAGGAAACAATTTATCTTCTCTAGAGATGTAAAGTTCTTTGAAAAAGTATTTCCTTTCAGGATAAATAGTGTTTCTGCTACTCCTGACCCTCTCAGTCAGAGTTTGAATCATGTAAATTTCTTTGATGAAATTACTGATGAAAACTTTGACACACCCAATGATGATAATAATATAACTGATACCCCTTTGGGTAATAATAATCAAAATGATCATCATTTGGGTGATGGCAGCCACTCCCAATCTCTAGGTGATCCAACTATTGACCATGTAGAGAATGAATTGGGGCATTCTCCTGGTTCCAATGAGATTATCAGAGATGGTGAGAATGTTGCAACACCAAGTGGTGTGACTATTTCTGATGGTGATTCCAGTCCCTTATCTGAACAAGTAGCAGGAACAATTTTTCAAAACAGTCAGCCTTCTTTAAGAAGGTCTGATAGGTCTTCTGTTTTTCCTAACAAGTATAATGAATACATTGTTGATTCTAAAGTGAAGTTTGGACTTGAAAAGTTTGTGACTTATGCTAAACTTAAAAATGATACTTTGTGTTTTGTTATTGAGTTAAATAAGAGTTTTGAACCTAAAAATTATTGTGAAGCTTGTATGTATCAGCACTGGATAGATGCTATGAATAGTGAAATGGGTGCTTTGTATAGAAATGATACCTTTGATATTGTTGACTTACCAGATGGTAGAAAAGCCATAGGTTGTAAATGGGTCTTTAAAATCAAATACAAATCTAGTGGTGAAGTTGATAGATACAAAGCTAGGTTAGTTGCTAAGGGTTATAACCAGAAAGAAGGTGTTGATTTTGATGAAACTTTTTCTCCTGTTGTTAAGATTGTTACTGTAAGGTGTCTTATTAACCTTGCAGTACAGCAAAATTGGCCTATCTTTCAGCTTGACATTAACAATGCTTTTCTATATGGTGATTTAGAAGAAACAGTTTATATGTCTTTGCCTGATGGATTTTTTGATGCTAATGATAAAAGAGTTTGTAAGCTTAAAAGATCTTTATATGGGTTAAAACAAGCACCTAGACAGTGGAATGCTAAGTTGACTAGTGCTTTAATTGAAAATGGATTTGTGCAGAGTAAGAGTGATTATTCTTTGTTCATTAAAAATGAATCTGGTAATTTTCTTGCTTTGCTGGTCTATGTTGATGATATTATTGTTACTGGTAATAACTTGATTGAAATTGAGAAATTTAAAAGTTTTCTTAAGACTAAGTTTCAGATTAAAGATCTGGGCAAACTTAAGTATTTTTTGGGCATTGAAGTGATTGATACAGATAAAGGTCTTTGTTTGACTCAAAGAAAATATTGTTTAGATCTTTTGTCTGAGTATGGTTTACTTGCATGTAAGCCATCTGCTTTTCCTTTAGAACAAAGCTTAACTATTTCAAATGAACCTACTATATCTGATCCTGTTTTAGATAATATAACTGAGTATCAAAAGCTTGTTGGAAAACTGATCTATCTTACACACACTAGGCCTGATATAGCTTATGCTGTTCATTGTTTAAGTCAGTTTATGCACAAACCACTTAAGTCTCATTTGAAAATAGCACTTAAAGTTTTGAGATATCTTAAAGGTTCTCCTGGTAAAGGAATACATATTATTAAGAATTCTCATGAATCTCTTGAGACTTATGTGGATGCAGATTGGGCCAAATGTGTGGTAACTAGGAGGTCTGTTACAGGATTTTGTATTTTTTTGAATGGTTCACTTGTTTCATGGAAAAGCAAAAAACAGAATACCCTTTCTAAGTCCAGTGCAGAGGCTGAGTATAGAGCAATGGCCTCTGCCACTTCAGAAATTGTTTGGATCTTAAAGGTTTTAAAAGATCTAAACTGGGAACATTTTTTACCTGTAAAATTGTTTTGTGATAGTCAGGCTGCAATTAAGATTGCAGCAAACCCTGTTTTTCATGAAAGAACTAAACATCTGGAAATTGATTTGCATTTTGTAAGAGATAAAATTTTAGCAGGGGTCATTAAAACTATAAAAGTTCAATCAGCTGATCAAACAGCTGATGTGTTTACAAAAGGTTTGGATAAACTTCAACATGAAAAGCTTGTTTCAAAGCTTGGAATG
Organism: Artemisia annua; assembly: GCA_014162995.1. Lineage (NCBI taxonomy): Eukaryota > Viridiplantae > Streptophyta > Magnoliopsida > Asterales > Asteraceae > Artemisia > Artemisia annua. The sequence goes on along the minus strand of LBNU01004561.1, from coordinate 145,303 downwards.
TTAGATATGTTCCAGGTTTGAGTTAAGGGGGGATGTTGAAAATAACTCTAAATCTGGAACATATAAATAACAAGGACTAATTGTGTAATTTGTATATTTTCAGTTATAAGGAGTTGGATGAAGTTTGGCTGGAAATAGCAAGTGGTTAAAGACTGAAGGGCTAGAGTTGACAAGCAGCTAAAGTGTTTTGGTCAAGGCTATTTAAGCCTCCACATCTGCTAGGGTTTCGATATAATTCCAAACTTCTCATTTACCAGAGATTCACATAGTTCTCCTATTTCATTCTGTGATCAACCAAGATCAGATTTGTTATTCTGTTTGAGTGATTGTGAGGCATTGTAATAATACTATTGATAAGTAGTCAATAGCCTACCACCTGAGTAGCAGTGGGTAGGATTCTGGTTTGTGATTAAGTTCTTGAAAGTTGTTATTGGGTTATAAGTGTTGATTGAGATCAGTTACTTATTGATCTTGTGATTTTGGTTGATTAATAAAGTGATTCTTGAATTGAGATTCAAGAAGGTTGTTTCTGGTATAAATTGTGTTTTCCTACAGAGTGCCGGATCAGGTTCAATGCGCGACACCATTAGATGTATACATATTGGGTTATTATGCGTTCAAGAAAATGCTGTAGATAGGCCAACCATGGTTTCAGTTGTACATGATATGCTTGATAGATACTCTATCACGCTTCAAGTACCATCATGGCCTGCATTTTTCATGCATAGCAGCACTGATCCCGAAGTGCCACTCCTTAGAGATTACACTTCGTCGACTGGTAGTAGTGGTCTCGAAAATTATAAGCAATCAAAATCAAGATCTTCACAGGTTTCAGTCAATGATGTTTCATTATCTGAGGTAGTGCCTAGATAGGTTTTGAGAAGGGACTTGGTATTCGCTTTCAGATGCTTTATTGATTTTACCAAAGATTGTTACCTCCTCCTAATGATGCAAATTATGTGGTGAACTTGTACACCATGACAGTAAGTTCCTATCTGTTTGTGTAGTATTTCTTTATGTTTGTTTTAAAATTCTTATATTTCTTAAACATATATATTAAGAATCCAAAATTTTTTGAGCCGGTGATTCCTACATGAAAATGGTAGTTAGCTATTGACATTTGGATACAAATACGTACCTATTAGTGACTAGGTTCGGGTCGTTACTTACGTTGCTAGGTTCGTCAAAAAATTGGTTAGGGAACAAGAATATGGTCGCTTTTAAGTTATCTTCGAACTAAAGTGGTCACCATGCTTAGTGCATGATGTCTTTTCAGTTTGGCGGGAAAGTTTGTTGGTTCAAAACTCAAAGGCCAACAATTACCCCAATTTCATTTCATGCATTTGTAATACATTTTTCCTGATTCTCTTTCAAACCCCATCAATCATTCGATAGTAATAAGTATTAGATGATAGAAATGACCCAAACTCACAATCGGGCTTGGGACATATCTATCATCTAATAATAATTAAGTTCAATTGTGAATCAATTCTTGTTTCTGTTTAGAGTTTTTTGAATGACGGTTTGTATTATAACTCTAGCAAGTAGCTAGATAAATAAAGTTACAACAAAAATACGGGGTTGTAATCCATTCAAATCAANTAAACCTAATGAATTAAATACCTGTCCATCATCTGTGCGCCTAACCAAGCACCTAGACAATCTGTTGCCCACATCGCGCCTTTCATAACCTGGACCTTCGATTCCCTTTTGAGTATAGCCTGTTACGTAAAAAGTGCTTTCCGCCTCCTTCACAAAGTGCAAGGTTCTAACAAGTGGAGGAACGTTATCTTCTATGAATTTAGCCCATTTAGGTCTTATATTCATATGCTTCTCCGTGTATATGTGCTTGTTTCTTATCGAGATGAAATGAAATCTAACAGTGATTATCAGGTTCGAAAACCCGAAAATCACATAACACGTATAGCTTATTACATGCGATGCACGTTAAAGCTATAGCAATTTAACAGCTAAGTTAAAGCATTTTTATATTTGATACCAATAAATCATGTGGAGCTGGTTGTTCTTTTGAAATTATTGGCTTATTTGATATGATATTGAGTCATATATATATGTTCATCCGGTTGATTTCTTATTCTTGTTGTTTTTAAAGGATAAAAGCAAAGTTCTTGATGTGGCATTTAATCTGTTACAGAAGTAGAAAAAGTATAATCGAATGTTTTAGTTGCCTCGTATTTTTTCGGGTTTTCATCATCTTTAAATTAACGGTAACCTAAACATAATTGCTTTTGATTCACCGTTTTTAGTAATGTTTTGAAACCCGGGTTTGGGATCGACCCGGCCATAAATGTAGTTCAAAGTTTAAACTAAAGACAAAAATAAGCGAATTCAATCTAATAAGTGGAAACTAATCACAAATATGAGTGAATATACACCATAAGAAAGTCATATCAAACAAAAATAGCACCTTAATAATGGAAAAAAAAAATAAAGAGTCAAAAAAAAAAAAAAAAAATCCAAACCCGGCCGGGTTTCAAAACCCGGGTTGACCCGGGTTACTCAAAACCCGGCGGGTCTAAGCGGTTAACCCGGTTTTAGAAACCCGGGTTTTTTTGACCCGTTTTTTGACCGGGTACCGGTCCGACCGGTTGACCCGGCCGGGTCGACCCGGGTTTGAAAACATTGGTTTTTAGTATATACGGAGCAAGTACATAAGTACACGTTGGAACTACAATTGTACGGTTGTGCAATTCCACATCAACTTGTCAAAGGCACTTTTACTTAACATCATCTTGAATTTTACTCACTTTCAGTTTTTGTGGTCAAGTTAAATTCATGGAATCATTAGTCCGCTGTTCATAGCAAAGTTTGTGACCGTAGACGCGTAGATGTAGTGTATAGATTTGACCCAAAGAATATCATTGTTTTATTCCTAACAGAAATTCCTTTTTAATTTTTTATATACAAGGACTTACATATAAAATTTAACCTCTTGGTTAAAAACATTCTAGCTTTGATCCCAACAAGATGTATCTTAAGTTGGATGGTCATGTTGTTTGTGCTTTTGACTTTTTGTTGTTGCCGTTCTTGCACTCTTACCATTTTTGAAGTTACTAATTCTTGGATATAATTGACCATTCATAGTTTTCTAATTTCAACCGCACCACATCGCCTCACCGTCCAAACAAACCCGTCGCGGGCATGGATATGATTCTCCAAACAAACCCGTCGCGTTGCTTGTTATCTAAATTGCACATGCACCTGACGGGATGACCCGTTCTTGATACACAAAACATACTTTTTGGCAGGGCCGGCTTTGAAGGTGTGCAAGGTGAGCGACCGCACAGGGCCTTAATTTTTAAGGGCCTCAAAATTTGTCCCGATAATAATTATATGCATGTATATGCATATGTTTCATAAAGAAAAAGGTATTTAGATGAGAAAATATCTTAAATGAGGAATATGTTAGAACATTTAGCTAACTAATTATATTATATCTTATAAATGGTGACATTATAACATTCCTTATCGAAGGACCTCATTATTTAATTTCATCCAGGGCCCTCAAAAATTTCATAAATTCATGGGACGGCCCTGTTTTTTTTCCAATAAAAGCACTTTTGAGTTTTGACCCGACCACCTATGTATATAACTGAAATTTCTTGCTGGGTTGCATATTAGTATATGAATCGGGTCACCATAAAAAAGTCCCATTTTCACAAACATGGATTGAACTTTGTATAAATTCTTCTTAGGTGCCATGCTAGATTACTTAGTTATTCGGTTTAGTCATTAAGATTTTTTAGAACACATCATTCTGTTCCCAACGACAGAAAGACCATTTAACTATATGCTATGTGTCTATATTCAAAGACTCAACCTTGATACATCTCCTAATGTTTTGGGTATCTTAAGACGGGCTGTTGTTTACTTATTTGAACCCTTATTTGAACCCATGTCAATTGTAGACGTATAGTCTGGCCCGCGCCCTACATGGGCCAGGCCCGGCAGACTGCGGCCCACTCTACGCCTAACCCTAATCCATGCCTTATAAATATAGGGTTGGGGTTCCATTCTTCAGAAGATTACAACAGATCATAACAGGTTACCCTAAACCTAACTCATATATGCTACAACGCATCTATACTAACTTGACCGTCGGAGGTGGATCCCGGGGCTACGGCCTCGGGTCCACTCCTAACGGGTTTTCGTTGTTGACAGGTCTAATAGGGCTCGAGAAGACGACTAACGGCCCAAGGAGAGTCGTTGAATCAGTCCGCGCCAGATTATGCATCAACAAGTGGCGCCATCCGTGGGACATGACTACGACAAGTTTCGTGTTCTCACACCACCGGAAAACAACCATCGAGTTCAAAAGCCGGTAACTTTAAAAGTATTTAATATTAATGACACATTAACCTAAAACCAATTATATCATACGCACTTAATGTTGGTTTCTTTTTCCTCGTACACCCAATAAATAGAAAGCAAATTGTTTGTTTTGGTTTGACTTGGTCAAATGTATCAAGCTAATATTTTGATATTGAATAAATGTCGTTATTCAAAAAGGGTTTTCGAAGTAAATGGTTAACACCAGCAATATGTTCGTATAATAAATTGTTTGTTTGACGCAAGCAGACAAGAAACAAGTGTCAAACTTGTTTAATCATTCGTGCATATCTTTTGTGCATATCTTTTAAATATTAAAAAGATTTTATGTAAATCTTTTAAATTTGGTAAACACGATTTTACCTATAACACAATAAGTCCGCACGATCGGACCTACTTTATCTTTTAGCCGCGAACAACGCAGTCACGATAAATCTACCCGCGTTAGGCCATGCGTTCTGACATCTTCGCAGATTGGCGCCCTGAGCGCACTGTTACATACAGGCACCACGATGCTAGTCTATCGCCATGAGCGCACGAGACAAAAAGCCGTGGTCAACTGCGATCATCCACAAACGTTAGAGTCTATGCGGTCACGATACATCTATCTGCGTCTGTGCGTGCGAAAAAATATTAGTCGCGGTCACGGTACATCCATCCGCGCCATTGTTTTTATTATAATAAAACAGAAAAGATCAATTAATCGCCATGAGCGCACTATAGATTAGCTATGTGCTACTTTTTATATATATAGTTTGTAAAACCTCACGATAGGTGTAATTCGCACAGCGAAAATTTATTTTATATGCTATGTGCTATACTATGCTTCACGCTATTTATATTTTACTTCATTAAGTTTTATATGTTGCGACTCGCGACATATACTTCTAATATTTGCATTAAGTGTTTTCAGGATTTGCATAACTAAGTTTAATGCTCCTACACGAGTAGCACCATCAAACTTGGGGGGCTACCAGGGTATATAATACCACTGTTTGCGCACATCGTACGCAGGCGTATTTGAAAGCAGATCGTACGTAAGAGGTATTGCAAGCCCAGTACAAAGACGAATTTAAATATTCGCACCATCTTGCCGCAGGGGAGACGTCCTCTGTCGGTTATAAAGACGAATGTTATGTTCGCACCTTGTCGCGGACAACGCGCACCTCTGCCGCACACAGCGCGCATCCTTGTCGCGCACGGCGCGCACTTCTGCCACAGAAGCACGTCTTCTGTCGCACCATGCTGCATCGCTACTGGTACAAAAGGTACGCCCTTACCCAGGATGCAGCATACAGGAATCCACCTTCACCACGGACACCTTCACCATTGTGAGACAATCACAATCGCAATCCCAGTGCGCACTATCGCATTTGGGCTGCGCAGTATGGTCCATCCCATGTGCGCACAAGTTGCGCACACATGGGTCATGCCGTCATGGTTGATTGGGCCTACGCGGCCATGAACAGAACTTAAGTCTAGCATAACATAGCCATGCACTATGTCACACTAGACTTGGGGGGCTTGTAGACGTATAGTCTGGACTAGGCCAGGAATGGGCTAGGCCCGGCGACAGCGGCCCACTCTACACCTAAAACCCTAATCCATGCCTTATAAATACATGGATGGGATCCCTTTATTCAGCAGATTACAACAGGTTACCCTAAACCTAATCACTCATATATGCTACATCGCATCTATGACTAACTTGACCGTCGGAGGTGGATCCCGGGGCTACGGCCTCGGGTCCACTCCTAACGGGTTCTCTTTGTTGACAGGTCTAATAGGGCTCGAGAAGACGACTAACGGCCCAAGGAGAGTCGTTGAATCGACCCGCGCCAGATTATGCATCAACACACAACCTACTCACTGAAAACTTCTGTTATTATTGTCTTCGATTTTCATATGTTTATTCACCACCTTAGCACTGTAAATGTGTGTATTTTGCATAATCGTAACAGAGTTTGACATGAGTATAAATACAAGATGCTAACTAATTAACCGGGCTCTGCCCAGTACACTAATACTGTAATACATACTAATAGTCCACTAACAAGCTCAACCGTCTTTTGATCCCTTATGACAGCGAAGCAGCAACAAACTACACGGTAAATAGTGCATACCATATATAGGAATCTCGACATCACTTTGTCCGCACTCCCCAACACCAACTCGAATTGAACGCTCTTTGTCGAGGTGACATCAATCCTGACGTGTGTCAAAGTTGTCTTAATGATTCAAATACAAATTAGTTGCAGTGACTGAATGACTAATAAACGGTGATTACCGCTAAGAAAAAATAATAATAATAAATAAATAAAGAGGAAGAAAAATTTAGAATTAATAAAATTAGGGGCTTAGGGCTAAAAGTTTGAATGAATAAAGATTGATACTTCTTTTGCACTTTTGGATATTCACAATGTACCGTAATGGATTCATAATTATTATGGCATGGGTAAAATCCAAAGTCATATAAATCAGAGACACACATGTCAACAACGCGTGACAGCTGCCATCGCAATTAATCGCAAACAATAGCAATCTTACATATGATTCTATTGGTAAATTGAGAATCATGCATGATACCGTCTCTGCCGTCAAATTCTGTATTGAACCAAATCGATATCGAAATGTGGAAAACTAACCATCAATTTTGTGAACTACTTTTAAGAAGTTTCAATGCAAAATTCAGGACCAATTTTGGCGAAATGAAGACGAAAGAGGAATGAGAAAATGTATATAGTAGAAATTGTCACGAAGGATGGCATAAATATGTATTGAGAAAAGAGAAATTAGGTAGTTCTCTAAAATGAATATATCTAACAAAAAAAAAATTAAAAATAAATAAATAATAAAAATCATTAAAGCGTGTTCACTAAAATGAGTCGCCTCTTGGTCAAGCAACTTTTTCAACTTAAAACGAGTGGCCATCATAACTTATCGTGTCAATTACTCCCCTATGACCCTTCATTTTCCACCCAATCAATTCCATCATTTTCCACCCAATCAATTCTTCCATTCTAGCACTTAAACATGCTCATACTCACTGGAAAATTGCCCTTGGTTTTCTTGTTTATTTTTCTATATTTAGTAAATACAATCACGTTAGCTCAATCTGATTTCACTTCTTATTTCTGCGAAAACGCGGCTAATTATACTACAAACAGCCCGTATGAAAGAAACCTAAACACAACCCTCGCCACCCTTCCTAACACCAACTCTGGCTTTGGTTTCTTTAACAGTTCCACAGACCAAGGCAGCGATACAGTCCACTCTGTTGCCCTATGTCGAGGTGACGCGAATCTGGATGTTTGTCGTAGTTGTCTTATTGATTCCATTGTTAAGTTGAGACAAGTTTGTCCTATCCAAAAGGAAGCAGTTGGTTACTACGACAACTGTATGCTACATTACTCAAACCAGACAATACTCAGAAGCACTCAAATAAAGTTCAATCAGACTATGGTGTACAGACAAATTAGTTCGGATGATCGTTTCAATGGGTATCTGAAACCTTTGTTAAAGAATCTGACAGCTGAAGCATCGACAGGTGGTTCGCTCCTTAAGTTCGCAACAGGGAACACTCATGGACCTGCAGCAGGTCTTATAAATATATATGCCCTTGTCCAGTGTACTCCGGATTTAACTCAGCAGCAGTGCAATGAGTGCTTGAGAGGTGCAATTAGTCATTTTTTGAGTCAGTATAATGGGAATATAGGAGGGAGAAATCTCCTACCTATGTGCAATTTTCGGTATGAGGCGACACAGTTTTATAACGAGAATGCTCCTGCTATCCCGCCACCATCATCAGGTAAGATAAGAGATTTATAACTAAGTTTCATACAGGTTAAAATTAGGTTATAATTACACGAGAACAGTGCCATAGATAAGTTAGCGGAGGTCCTGTGCAAAAACTTATGCGTAATTAAACATGGCGATCAAAGTTATATTATAACGATCTACCTGTGAATTTTTATGAGCTTATCGTCACTCTCAAGTAGAGTTTAACAAATATTTATAATTAACATAATTTAATATATCGTTAACATTTTGATCATGGAAGTACGTAAACTTTGAGGGCCCAAATATACAAAGGAATATAGATTTTGAGGCCTTTAAATTTTCGAGGCTTGTGCAGTTGGACACCTCGCACACCCTTATATACACTCTGCATGAGAAGTAAGTATATTTTTAGTTTGTATTTTTTTTAGAACGACAATTTTTTACAACCTACACCATATATCTCACAAATTCTATCTCACATGTCTCCAACGACAAAGGCGGAGGGAGGGGTGACTAGTGGGTGCTAGGCCCCCTCAATCAATCCAATTATCTTGTGTTTATTGAGCCCAGTAGCCCATAATATGTGTGATTTGTGTAACCAGCCCCCCTCAACTCACGCTATATCCTTTTCTGCTGCAAAGTCAAAACAAAAATGTGCGTTTGGTTTACTACGTGGAATCACTATAGGTATGACTTTGATATAAAGAATGTATGAGATTCGGTATGACGATTTCATTAATTGTGTTTGGTTTGTTTTTTTAGGCATGGTTATGAAAGGTTAGTGGGTTCATTTAAATAATAGTAAATAAATTTTTAAAGTGTAAAATTATATATTGGTGGGGCTAATTTGAAATTAAATTTTTACTTTGTGAGTATGAGAGAAAATTTTATAATAAATAACTATTTGTTTTAAAAAGAAAAAATAATAGTATGAATGATAGATTCATAGTCACCAATATGCCATCCTATCAATTTTGATAGGTGCTATGAGTTTCATACCATCATTGCCTCATAACAAACAATATGTATCACTTTGACTCCCATACCCCCATTCCCATATACCTCAACATCAAAATTTCAAGGTTCAGTCATCTTTGTGGTTAGTCATTATTAAGTAGGTATTCAATACAATTAAATGCTTGTATACTTATTTTTTACTAAACGCTTACAAGTAGTTATTGAATGCAATGTTTTTATTTGCTTTCATCTTCCTGTCTGCTTCTTCTTAGTTGAATATAGACTGTTTCATGTTTTTAACTTATGTTATGTGATTTGGGAATTTAAGGCATGTGGTTAAAAGCATCAGTTTATATAAATAGTTAAAACTTTGTTTTGGTTGTAATAGACCACAATCTTTAACTATCTAGGAAGTTTATATGATATTTTAGACTCAGTTTAGTATTGTTTACTTTCGGTAAAACCAAAACTAATAGTAGTAGATCCAGCTCCTCATTCTTATGATTTTAGGCTGATTTGTATTAGTGAAATCATCAGTTATTAGAAAGGGAACCGTTGTCCATTCTTATTAGGTTATATACCGCTACGATCATAAATAATTTCGGCCCCCTTAACCTAAAATCCTAGCTCCGCCCCTGTCCAACGAGACTTGAACCCATAACCTCTAGGTTGATGGGCCACTCACATACCGCTGGGCCAAGAGGCCTTTGGTATTAATCTTCTTTGTATCCGCTAACTTCTTTGCTATCACTAATAATAATCTTCAAAAATCAATACATTAAGCCAATAATATGTAGTCACCCTTAGTATAATGATATTAGTGAAAGTATGGATTCGTTCCCTTTTGACTATCAGAAAGTCGCCTTTTTTTTTTGAACGGAAAGAATAAATAAAACTGGCAAGGAGCTAAAAAACAAAGGGACGGATATGGCATTACAAGGATTACATTGCCAATCTATCCAATTGATATTGTGCTTTCTACATCTATTTGAAATCCATGTGAACGTAATTGTTTGACTTCATTTAGGATGAGATCCTTTCTTGAGGGTTTTAATTCAAACATTGATTCATTTCGAAACCGCCAAAGAATCCAAAGTGTAGATTGCACCACGGCATCAAAAATCTATCTTGAGTTGACTGGGAGATTTACTTGATTTGCTAGATAGAACACATCATTGAGGTTAACAATATAATATCTCTAATATTCCACCACTTGAGGATCTCCAACCATGTGTTTTTTTGCAAAAACACACTTAACAGGATGTGCTCTTCCATTTCTAGATCTTCATCACATATCAGACATCGGACCGAGTCCTAGTCAATACCTCTAAGATCCAAGTTGACACGCGAAGGAACTCTTCAGTTTTCAAATCTCCATGAGGCAATATTCACTTTAATTGGAATAAGCTTATTCCACCTAGTTGGAGTTACGTTCATGGGATTTAATGAGTGAGTGATCGTGTGTCTCATACCTTTGACCGAAAAGATTCTTGAAGAATCAATTAAGCACTCCCATTTATCTTTATTCGTTGATAGGTGGAGATTTGAGGTGAGGCTTTCAAGATCAAGTAGCTCATCGAAATCGCCTATCTGTTACTGTTAATATTCTTTCTTTGTCAAATTAATTGTAAATATTTCTTCTAAGTGTTAAAAACACAGATCTGATATCAAAACCAGCCACAACACTTAAGAAATCACCCAGCCAACCTCCCCTTGGTGAATCTTTTTATTACTCAGTAAATCAATAAGACAAGTCCTCAAACATGTGCTTGCCAAACAATACAAAAGAAAGAGATTGTCCCCTTCAGAAGGATCCAATCTATCACAGACTACAAAACTGTTAATACAATGAACCTCACTACAAACTCTCTCAAATACTACCAGAAATACTACAAACTATTGATCAAGATGATCAAATTTATAAGACCATACTGTGTGAAATTACACCAAATATGAGAGAAAAAGTGTGTGAAAAATATGACTGCTTGAATGAGAAGATTAGGGTTTTTCCAGCTTATATAGAGCCAAGTTACACTTCAATCCCTGAAATAACAAAAACCTGCCACACAGAGCAAAACATACAAACACACAAAAATAAATGACATAATAAGTCCCTAGACTTAAATAGACCACATGAGCTTGCATAACATCATATATTCCAACACCCCCTCTCAAGCTCATGGCTTGAACATATCAACCAAACAAGTTTGTCACATAACTGCTTATGCTGAGAAATACTCAACCCTTTTGTAAAAATGTTTGCAACATTATTATTAGAAGCAACTTTTAAAGTTTTAATGACTCCAGAAGCTACTTTTTCTCTAACAAGATGCAAGTCAATTTCAAAATGTTTAGTTTTCTCATGAAAAACTAGATTACCAGCAATTTGAATAGCAGAACTGCTATCACAAAACAAACTTACAGGTAACAAATCATCTATTCCAAGATCTTTAAAGATTTTAACAATCCAAATAAGTTCACAAGTAGTAGATGCAAGACATCTATACTCAGACTCAGCAGAAGATCTAGAAATAGTAGCTTACCTTTTACTTTTCCATGAAATCAGATTATTACAGAAATAAACACAAAATCCAGACACTGATTTCCTAGAAATAGGACACTTAGCCCAATCAACATCTGAAAAAGCATACAGATTAAGCCTATCACCATATTGAAACTGAATACATGTACCAGTAGCCTTTTTTAAATATCTCAGAACCCTAAGTGCAGCAGTGAAATGAGAATTAAGAGGAGCATGCATATGCTGACTTAAACAGTGAACTGCATAGGAGATGTCAGGTCTAGTAACAGATAGGTAAATAAGTTTTCCAACCAATTTTTGATACTCAGTCATGTTAGTCAAAAATTTATCATTCTCAGCTTCAACATGACTTAACACAGCATTCTGCTGCAAACGAGTAGCAGCAGGCTTACATGCCAATAAACCATACTCTTGTAACAAGTCCAAGCAATACTTGCTTTGTGAAAGACAAAGACCACTATCATTTTCTAAAACTTCAATTCCCAGAAAATATTTAAGTGGAACAAGATCTTTGATCATAAACTTTGAGTTTAAAAAACTTTTAAACTTTTCAATTTCATCAACATTATTACCAGTGATGACAATGTCATCAACATAAACCAATAAAGCTAGAAATACACCATTAGTATCCTTAGTGTATAAAGAATAGTCATTAAGACTTTGTTTAAAACAATTTTCCACCAAAGCAGTGGTAAGTTTTTCATTCCATTGCCTTGGAGCTTGTTTTAGCCCATACAAAGACTTATTCAACTTACAAACTCTAGTATCATTTTTGTCATAATAACCAGGAGGCAATTGCATATATACATCTTCATACAAATCACCATATAAAAAGGCATTATTAACATCCAGTTGAAATAAAGGCCACTTATTAGAAACAGATATAAAGCAATTAAACACCTGACAGTAACCATTTTGACAACAGGACTAAATGTCTCATCATAATCAATTCCATCTCTCTGGTTATACCCTTTAGCTACAAGTATAGCTTTATACCTATCAACCTCACCAGAAGACTTATATTTAAGTTTCCAAATCCATTTACACCCAATGGCAAATCTGACAGCAGGTAATTCACACACCTCATAAGTATTGTTCCTATGTAGAGCTTCCATTTCAGAATTCATAGTTTCTTTCCACATAGGATTTTGAACAGCCTCTGAAAGAGACTTAGGTTCACAAGACTTACTGAGAGTGGTAGAGAAACACATATTCACTCTAGACAGATTAGAATAAGACACATATTTCTCAAGACCATACTTCACATTACTACACACAACAAAGTCATTAAACCTAACAGGCTGACTCCTATATCTACTAGACCTTCTCACACTTGGTGGTGCTTCACCATGATCCTCACCATTTAAAATATTTTGACTTATGCCCTCAGAGGTGATAGTATCATCTATCTGAGTTGCAATGGGTGCATCTTCTTCATTGACAGAATTACCATTGTCATCAGAAGATACCCTGCCATTACCTTCCACATTAGAAGGGTCCCCTCTTCATCATTGGAACTTTCAGACCCATGAGTATCAAAAAAATTCAAATTATTTACTCCACTTTCATCAAAGTTTAGTTCTGATTTATCAAAACCAAGTCCATTTTTATTTAAACATTTTCAGACTTCATTTTAAAAGGAATATAGTTTCATAAAACTTTACATCTCTTGAAAAAAACACAGATTTACTTTCCAATCCATACAACTTATATGCCTTTTTTATACTAGAAAAACCAATTAAAACACATTTTTCAAATTTGGAGCTAAACTTATCACTTGAGTTTTAAACAGTGGAATAACAAAGACACCTAAAAGATTTGATATGAGAGAGACTAGGATCCTTACCATACACTAAAAAATAGGGGGAAGCACCAGACAAGACAGAGGAGGGGAGCATGTTGATTAAGTAAACAACAGTTAAAACACACTCAGGCCACATAGATAGGGGAATCCCGCCTGAAACATAAGACTCCTAGCCACATCTAGAAGGTGTTTATGTTTCCTCTCAGCAATCCCATTTTGCTGAGGAGTATAGGCACAAGAAGTTTGATGGATCATACCTAAATCATTAAAAAGTTTTGACAAATGATGATTAACAAATTCTGTACCATTATCAGACCTAATGATTTTAATCCTTTTATTAAACTGAGTAAAGATAAGTTTTCTGAAACTTTCAATATAATTTGCAACTTCAGTTTTAGACTTTAGAAGATAAACCCAAACAGCTCTACTAAAATCATCCACAATAGTTAGAAAATACCTAAAACCTTCCTTACTAGTGACTTTATAAGGACCCCAAACATCACAGTGAACTAAATCACCAACAAACTCAGATTTATGTTCACTTAATGGAAAAGGTTCCCTAGTTTGTTTAGATTTATGACATATATCACAAGGAGAGACATGATCCATTTTTTTAAAACCAATTTTATTCCCCAAAACAGATAAGACTTGGTTTCAGGATGACCAAGCCTTTGGTGCCATAACTCATTGAAAACATGACAAACAAACACAGAATTGCAAATACCAAAATTAGACTCACCACATTTATTCATGTCAAACAAATAAAGCCCCCCCAGACTCACTACGAGTCCCCACAAGCTTGTCCTGTTTCAAATCCTGAATATAACATTTATGTTCATCAAACCCAACAAAGAATTTACTATCCTTTATCATTTTTATTAACAGATAACAGACTGACATTATAATCAGGAACAATAAGAACATCAAACAGAACAACACCAGAGGTCAATTTAAGACTACCAATAGCAGATAGTTTAGCAACAGTACCATTAGGGTGACCAACAGTAAGCATAAGACTAGAAATATCAACCACATTAAACATGTTATCAATGGAATCATTCATATGCTGATTAGCACCAGAGTCAATAATAATCCAACTAAGAGTAACATTATAACTCACAGAACCAGTTTTAGCACAGAAAAATTTCTCAAAATTCAAGTTAAACAACACATTATTATTCACAAAACTGGGTTTCATACCTGCCATACTAGCAGAGACATTAGCAGCGGGTTTCTCATTGATAAGACTTAAGAGCTTCATCATTTGATCATTAGTGAAAGATCCAGTCATAGAACCAGAAGAAGTGGATGGTTGAGACATATCTGCATTAGCACTAAACCTTTTGACAGCAGCAAATTGTTTAGACAGATTAGGGTTTCTTTTAAAACCAGGTGGTAACCATTTAATTCAAAACACCTTTCAATAGTATGACCAATTAGACCACAATGTTTGAAAATCAGATTAGGATTACGTCCCCTATTACCACTACCATTATTATTATTACCATTACCATTTCTCCTAACAAAATTGTTATTAGAGTTTGAATTGTTATTGGTCTTAGTAACAAAAGCAGCAGGTTGGACCTTGCTGTTAGAACCAGAGCTTGGGTGGAGTCCTCTATGAGACTCCTCCCTAGAGATGACATTAAAAGCCTCTTTGACATCTGGTAAAGGTTCCCTAGCCAAAATATTGCTCCTAATTGCTTGATATACTTCATTTAACCCCACAAGAAACTGCATAAGTCTAACAAGCTGATTATGTTTCAAAACACCCTCATGAGCAACACAAGTACAAGCAGGTAACAAAGTCAAGGTGTCAAATTCTCTACATAGGGAATTCAACTTATGATAGTAATCAGGCACAGACAATTCACCTTGTTTAAAACTATTAATTTTATGAATCACATTAAAAATAACAGAACCATCAATCTTATCATAAGTTTCCTCTAACTCAGCCCACACTTCAGAAGCAATTTCTGAGTAAACTTGCCCTAAGTACAACTCAGGGGACAAGGACCCAAGAATTCAGCCAAGAACAATGGCATTGCACCTCTCCCATTGCGGGGATAGGACAGGGCTAGTAGCAGGTTTAACACATGTACCATCAACAAATCCCATCTTATTTTTACCCTTTAAAGCAATTTTCATAGCAGTAGACCACATTTTGTAATTATCAGAACCAGTGAGTTTAAAATGCACAATAGACACATTAGAGTTATCACTAGAATGCAAGTAAAGAGGATTACCAACATCCAAAGAATTAATAAGAACTACCTCAGCCATGATAACAAGAACAAGAACAACACCAAACAGATAAACCAGACAAGAAACAAGCAATAACCAAAGAAACAGATAAACTAGACAGATAATAAACTAACAAAATCAACCAACAACTCCAACAATCTAAACAAGAAAAGAAAAACTACAACTAGCAAGAAAAACTATACTACAACTCACACCCAATTCAACTGAGCTACCAAGCCTCACACATATCTGTGGGAAGAGCAGGTTTCCGTACTTCTCAAGGAATCATGTCAAGATGTTACCCACAAAGTTTGCAGTGTGAAAAACTAGAATACCCGGTGAATTAAAGGAAGAGAAACCTTACAGTGCTTAAGAAGAAACGCAACGGAATGAACAGATCACCAACACCTTTGATTCACTTAGTCAAGAGTGTTAGTAACCAAGAAAGAGCCTCAATAACACCACAAGAACCACCAGAATCAAGACCCCAAATTGACAAATTAGGGTTTCAAGAAACCCTTACTGACAAATCCAAGAATCACCACAAACCAACGATTAACACCACGGCCATTGAGAAAACAGCCTCAATTGAGCCCAATTGTTCTCCAATCAAGAAACCCCCAATTTATGAGATCAAATCCTAAAAACCCTAATATCAAGAACCAACGGAGATCAAAGCCGTGGCTCTGATACCATGTTAAAAACACAGATCTGATATCAAAACCAGCCATAACACTTAAGAAATCACCCAGCCAACCTCCCC
The DNA here is from genome assembly GCA_014162995.1 of Artemisia annua. NCBI lineage: Eukaryota > Viridiplantae > Streptophyta > Magnoliopsida > Asterales > Asteraceae > Artemisia > Artemisia annua. The sequence continues at coordinate 128,863 of LBNU01004561.1, read as the reverse complement.
TTGGTGAATCTTTTTATTACTCGGTAAATCAAGAAGACAAGTCCTCAAACGAGTGCTTGCCAAACAATACAAAAGAAAGAGATTGTCCCCTTCAGAAGGATCCAATCTATCACACTACAAAACTGTTAATACAATGAACCTCACTACAAACTCTCTCAAATACTACCAGAAATACTACAAACTATTGATCAAGATGATCAAACTTATAAGACCAGACTGTGTGAAATTACACCAAAGATGAGAGAAAAAGTGTGTGAAAAATATGACTGCTTGAATGAGAAGATTAGGGTTTTTCCAGCTTATATAAAGCCAAGTTACACTTCAGTCCCTGAAATAACACAAACCTGCCACATAGAGCAAAACATACAAACACACAAAAATAAATGACATAATAAGTCCCTAGACTTATATAGACCACATGATCTTGCATAGCATCATATATTCCAACACTAAGTCGTTTCAAATTAATTGGTCATATGTGCATAGTAAAACAACAAACAAAGCACGTTCAATTTTACATTATATAACCAAGTAAAAAAGAAAACTTGAAGCAAGTTACCGTTTTGATTAAATTTACACACTTATAAAGGTTTGAAAACGTATTGCGTTATATATAAGGCTTCTCATGATGTTTACACTTACGAACGGACACTTAGCATGCATGTTCATTTTATAATATTTCTCACCAGATCTAGATCCTTGTGAATATACCTATGACTTTGAAGCCAGTGGCGGATCCAAAATTGGGTGTGTGTAGTAGATAAAAGATTTAAAATACAACTGTAATAGTATTGATAAAAAGTATGATATTACCTACTAACAAAATCCTGTGGAGATTATGGTTTGCACTTTTGATGAGTGAGACTGAATCAAATGTACTACTTATCTGGGCTAGGTTTAATATCTTGGTTTTAATTTTACTGGTCGGGCTTATATTAAGTTGAGCGTGTTAATCTTTTTTGTAAGTTATGATATCCAGTTTGCTATATCGACCTATAGCACGATACCAAAAAACTGAAAACCTCTGGATTAATTAGAAAGGTGTACTTCATAAAAATATTTCATGTGTGGCGCATGGCACGTCTAGCCACCACCTACACCCGTCCCTGAATGATGCTGTTATTTTTAGTAATGACACATCTTATAAAATGTTTGTGTCACCAAATGCTCAAAAAATATATAGCCAAACTTCTTTTCTGTCAAGGTAAAACACATATACTATACGCTGTTTAGGTTTCGATTGGTGACACTTTAAAGTGGTGACCCTGTTCTTTTTTTTTAACTAAAAGACAACTTTTTAGAACGGAAACTAACTATGGAGTATCTCACAATTTATTAACCACTACCATCTCACATGTCCTAAGCATGACACTAACCCATAACCATTTGGTTAGGGAGCTTCTCACACAACTTGAGATACCATAATTGTGACACAAGCTCTTTTTTATTTTTTTAGTGCAAGGAAAATTTATGTACTTCCGTGTTTAGTCATTTTCATATGGAACATTCCTCTAATGAATGTTTGAATATTCAAGTTTAAATTACTTTTTTTTTCTTGCAGGAAACAATACAAGCAAGACACGAACCAATACAAGCAAGACACGAACTGTGATAATAGTAACTATTTGTGTAACAGTAGGTGTCATAACATTATTCAGTTCTATTTGTATCTTCATAAGATTGAGGAAAAAACATCAGCAAACACCGCCGACACAGTTTATAAAGAGTAAGTTTCAAATTCTCAGCTCAAATAAATAATCATGTTTGAAGTATCATCTAAACATTTTAGGCTCGTGATAGCTTTTAGGATCGGTTAATTGAAAGTATCATTTTAGTATCGATGTATTTTACTAGCATGTTTGTAGTTTTCATATTCATTTATATTATTAGTTTTGGGAAATTGCATATATATCCTTCTTAAACACAAAATCAGCATAAACTCATAATTATATATATNTATATATATATATATCCTTCCAAAATATTATACATTACAAATATATGACCTTATACCCTTAAATTTCCTTCCAATGGAGCATCTCTTCCTTCCGTTCTGACGAAAACCAAAACGTCATGAAATGGATACTCTAAAACCCAATTGCTCTAAACCCCCTATCATTTTTCACAAAAGACCAATTGTTGTTGGGTTTTATGAGTAAGTTTGATTTTAATTACTATTAAAGACACAAAACTTCTAAACAAACTGTTAAAATCCGATCAATTAAAACAAATATCGACTAAATTTCACCAATGGATTAGCTTAAAAGGCGATTTGTTTTTAACAAAAATTAACTGGCCGGGTAAACTTATTCACTGGTCTTACCAGAGTTGTACCAAATCCCGTACCAATATTTAGTTGATAATGGTTTTCATGGTCATGTAAACTGCTATCCTTGTGAGGTGATGTTCCTATGAGTTTTATATGGCGAGTCAATGTTATATAATAAGTCAGTAGATATATATGTAGATGTTGAGGGAATGGATGTCAAAGATTAGTAATGTGGAAGAGAAAAGGGTATAATGGACAATTTAGATTTAAATGACAAATAATATGTATTTTTGTAATATATAAATTAGCTATATGGATATATTTGCAATATAAAATGTTTAGGAAGGGTATATATAATTATAAGTTTAAGCCAGATATATATATGTAATTATTGTGTTTTGGAGAGATATATATGCAATTGGCAATAAAATAATCATGTTTCAAGGAACTACAATATACCACCCCAATTTAATAGATCGACCACTTGGTTGAGTTGCGTACATGTTATGGTGTAGAGACAATAGTTGGCCTGTAAAATTAACTTTCAAACCTCTCTTTATCGATCTACCAGCTGAATCTATGGATATTGGAACGGCTGAATCTTTGCAATATAGCTTTAGTTTAGCAAAAGCTGCAACAAATGACTTCGCTGAAGACAATAAGCTGGGACAAGGCGGATTTGGAGCGGTTTACAAGGTATACAAATATCGATCTTGCTATTCGTTATGTGCCAAATAATGAGAACATTGACGTAATTTGGATATTGATATATGTTATAATATGATATTCAGGGTAAACTTGAAGATGGACAAGAGATAGCGGTAAAGAGGCTAGCGAAGGATTCTGGGCAAGGGGACATAGAATTCAAGAATGAGGTTTTGCTTGTTGCGAAACTTCAACACCGCAATTTAGTTAGGCTTTTGGGTTTCAGCATTGAAAGAAGCGAACGACTTCTCATTTACGAGTTCTTGCCAAATGCAAGTCTTGATCGGTTTATATTCGGTATGTTACTAAGATTGTGCCTCTTCTCTACCTCACTTCTCACATCCAATAAAGGGCATAATTAATCACAGATGATGCCTCCGTTCCTAATTATATATACCTTTCTAATTTGTTTTAAAATGATTGTCTTGCGAAAAGTACGTTCTTATTGTATAACTCACTTTACTTGATGATAATTTGTAATACGCATAAAAAAGTACTAAATTTTTGCGGCACTTGTAGTTGTGGAAGTTAATGAGTTTTCATAAATTTTGATGACACTTTTGTGTAAGAAGCAAATGTTCTTGTTTTATTGAATATTGTGATTATGAATTTATGATGGTCTTTGTAGATCCGAGTAAACGTACACTTCTTGATTGGGAAAAACGTCACATGATCATCAAAGGAATTGCAAAGGGACTCTTATACCTTCACGAAGATTCTCGTTTAAGGATAATTCATCGGGATATGAAAGCAAGCAACATTTTGTTAGATGCTGAGATGAATCCTAAAATTGCAGATTTTGGCATGGCAAGATTGTTCGAACCCGAGGAAACTCAAGGAGACACAAGTAGAATTGTTGGAACCTAGTAAGTGTACTTCAAATAATTTCGCTAGGCGTTGTAGCATTTTATTCCCTTCTATACTCAAATATAACTCGTACTCAAACCTTGGGTGTCTTCTTCTCTTATACAGTGGTTATATGGCACCCGAATATGCAATGTACGGGCAATTCTCGGTAAAATCTGATGTATTTAGCTTTGGGGTGTTGGTGTTGGAGATAGTAATAGGTCAAAAGAATACACGTTTTCGAAATGGAGAGAGCATAGAAGACCTTCTTAGCTTTGTAAGTATCTACTAGCAAGTCATTTTAACATATATATACTTTTTAGTTATAACATCTTTAGGGAGAAATTTGTCATGACAAATGCTTCTAAACATTCATACCCAACAATGTGCATATGAGAAGATTCTTAAAACTGTATACCTAAGGGCTAGGACTAAATACAAAACTCCCCACACCTTCGAATATCTTAAAAAATACTAGCTCCATGTCAAAGTTTCAAATTTCAGCATTTTTTTAATCTGAGTACTTTTACTAAAACTTGAAAAACCACCTATTCTTGGTAAATCATCTATTATGAAAATATGATAAGCCTATAATCTCATTCTTCAGAACTTATGACGTTTTCAATTTGAGCATCTAGCTTATACTGTATAAGGTTATAAACCCTAAAATTTGAGCTTAATGGGTTTACATTTTAAGTAAGCCCATAAACTAAGACAAATAAGCTGCACCAAACACCGCCTAAGACAATAATGACGGGGTCATAATTTGTGAGAAAGCAATCCTTTGCCCATATAACTTTGATTGTATTTTCTATATGTTAAACGATAGATTTATTAATATCTTTTAGGCATGGAACACGTGGCAGAACGATACACCATTAGATATGATAGATCCCACATTGAAGACGGAATCAGGTTCATTGCACGACACCATTAGATGTATACATATTGGGTTATTATGCGTTCAAGAAAATGTTGTAGATAGGCCAACCATGGCTTCAGTTGTACGTATGCTTGATAGCTTCTCTATCACTCTTCAAGTACCATCACATCCTGCATTTTTCATGCATAGCAGCTCTAATCCTGAAACACCACTCCTTAGAGATTACACTTCGTCGACGGGTAGTAGTGGTCCTGGAAGATATAAGCTATCAAAATCAAGATCTTCACAGGTTTCAGTAAATGATGTTTCATTATCTGAGGTAGTGCCTAGATAGGTTTTGCGAAGGGACTTGGTATTCGCTTTCCGAATCTTTATTGATTTTACCAAAGATTGTTACCTCCTAAAGATAATGATGCAAATTATGTGGTGAACATGTACACCATGACAGTAAGTTTCTATCTGTTTGCGTAGTATTTCTTTATGTTGTATAATAATTCTTATATTTCTTCACCTCGGATCAGCATATATATTAAGAATCCATAAATTTGTGAACCGGTGATTCCTACATGAAAATGGTAGTTAGCTATTGACATTTGGATACAAATACGTAGCTATTAGTAACTAGGTTCGGGTTGTCACTTACGTTGCTAGATTCGTCAAAAAATTGTTTAGGGAACAAGAATATGGTCGCTTTTAAGTTATCTTCAAACTAAAGTGGTCACCATGCTTAGTGACGTGATGTCTCTTATTGTTGTCTTTGATTTGCGTATGTTTATTTACCACCTTAGCTCAACCGCCTTTGTTTCCTTATGACTGCGAAGAAGCAGCGAACTACACGGTAAGTACATACCAAAGTAATCTCGACATCACCTTGTCTGCCCTCCCCAACACCAACTCTGGCTTCGGCTTCTACAACTTATCCACTGGCCGGCCAAGCACCGATAGAGTCAACTCGATCGCTCTTTGTCGAGGTGACATCAATCCCGTTGTGTGTCAAAGTTGTCTTAATGATTCCGTTGTTATTTGTTAACTTGAGGCAACTAATCATTCTAACCAAAAGGAAGCAATTGGATAGTGGATACTACGACTACTGTATTGGGAAACACTCAAATAAAGTTTTATGTGTTTAGTGTTTACACCTGACCCTCAAAATACGTCAAGCGTTGATCGCACTAAAAATGTTATATTCACGCCATTTTTTCTTCTCACTTTAAAAAAGTATGTAAATATTAATGGTTTTATTGACACAACTGGGCCAGATTTCACAAGGATATATATATGCCCTTTGTGCAATGTACTCCAGATTTATCGGAGCAACAATGCAGTAATTGCTTGTAAGATATAATCACTCGGATTCCGAATTGGTTTAATGGGAGAGTTGTGGGAAAGTTCTTCTACCTAAGTGTAATTATGAGTATCGGATAAGACGGTTTTATAATGAGAATACTCTCGTCGTATCCTCACCACTATCGTCATCACCACCACCACCAGATTTGCAGCCAACACCAACGTCACCGGGTATAATTAATTGTTTTTACTTGCTATATAAGGTTTTAAACACAACTTTAGTACTCATTTCGGTGGCCGTGGCGTAGCTACAAATATAGGCCTTTAAACATGCAAAGTTTATAATGTTTGTAAAAAAGTTTATCAATACTACGAGTAACACTTGAAAACTGTTAATAACTATATGAAAATAAAAATACAAAGTGTCATTCTTGAAGTATTTTGTAGATAACTAGATATGAGTTTTGATCATTAATGAATTCTGCCTTGCTTTGCAGAAAAATAAAACTAAATATGAGTTTTGCAACTAACTGTAAACTAATGAACAATTTCCAATAAGCAAAGTTCAATAACTAGTGAAACATAATGATACAAAACAGATACTCTATTTGACATCTGAAATATTCTTTGTAGCAAACTAGCCAAAATATACTCATTGACCAAAGATTTTGTTTTATTGTCATTCAGCTAGCTCCTTAAAAAGATTGAATTTTTTTTAACCAAATTTAGAAAATTTAAATTTGAGTTTATAGATTTGGGCCAATTTAGCCAACATCAAAAATGAAAAGGAGGCCAAGAGTTGTTTGGGTATGCATTTTGGGCTTTGGCCAGCTGGATCACATACTAAATGGATTTGCAATTTGTTTGATAACTAGTTTTTTTAGGAAACTGATGTTAAATAAAATTAAAGTAAAATTCACTTCTTATAAGCACATAAATATTAATTGAAGTAATACTTGTTGGAGCAAAGAGGCTTGCTATGACAGATGAAAATTATACTTGGTGCATGCTTTAATGTACTTATAAGCTGCGTAAAAGTAAGTACTTTTAGAACACTGTTTGAGTTTGCAAATTGTTTATTTTGTAAAGTTGCAATAATAGTTGAAAAAGAAATAACTTGATCAAATATTCGATCATATGCATTTAGTAAATATTTTAGGTTGAATATTTATAGTATAAAGCCTAATTTTAATTCAAGACAATACGAAATAAATAGTTTTTGTATATTATAGTAAAAAAACTGCTTTTATGTCAAACACCCAGGTACTAGGGCTATGTTTGGCACAAAGCTTTTTGGAGCTTTTTTGGGCAATGAGCGGTGAACAATGAGCTTTTTGATTTTTATTGTTCGTTTGGCATGAGAGCTGTGGGCTTTGCTATTTTTTAGGAAAGCTCATTTTCCCAATGCTTCTTTATGAAGCTGTGAGCTTTTTTGGCTACTGCCCACAGCTACCACTCACAGCTCACTGCTACTGCTCACTACTACTTTTGCCAAACATAGCCTAGAATTAACATTGTAAACTTGAAATAAGTTTGGTTAAACTTTGTCTTTAATCTAATGTTACGAGTACTAAGTACTATGAAATAAAAGTGGCTATTGACTAGATTTTGAACTTCAACAAAAGAAAATATTGAGGAATTTAGGCAAAAATAATGAGGAACTTGGCTTGTACTTGAACTATATTAGTGTTGCTTGGTCTTAGGCTATGGCTATATTTGGTGCAAAGCTTTTTGGAGCTTTTTGTAGTAATGAGCGGTGAGCAATGAGTTTTTTGAATTTATTGTTTGTTTGGCATGAGAGATGTGAGCTTTTTTATTTTTTTTTAGAAAAACTCATTTTTCCAATGCTTCTTTATGAAGCTGTGAGCGGTGAGCAGTGAGCTGTGGCTATGCTCACAGTTACTGTTCATTGCGCTCACAATTAAAAAGAAAGTTATATGAAAAACAAAATAAAGATCGTTTGAGGTCACTACTCTTCCAACCTTATAAGTTTAGAATACCAAAAAATCAATAACTCACAATCTATATAAAACAATCCATTTTTTAGGAAAGCTCATTTTCCCAATGCTTCTTTATGAAGATGTGAGCTTTTTTGGCTACTGCCCACAGCTACCACTCACAGCTCACTGCTACTGCTCACTACTACTTTTGCCAAACATAGCCTAGAATTAACATTGTAAACTTGAAATAAGTTTGGTTAAACTTTGTCTTTAATCTAATGTTACGAGTACTAAGTACTATGTAATAAAAGTGGCTATTGACTAGATTTTGAACTTCAACAAAAGAAAATATTGAGGAATTTAGGCAAAAATAATGAGGAACTTGGCTTGTACTTGAACTATATTAGTGTTGCTTGGTCTTAGGCTATGGCTATATTTGGTGCAAAGCTTTTTGGAGCTTTTTGTAGTAATGAGCGGTGAGCAATGAGCTTTTTGAATTTATTGTTTGTTTGGCATGAGAGATGTGAGCTTTTTTATTTCTTTTTAGAAAAACTCATTTTTCCAATGCTTCTTTATGAAGCTGTGAGCGGTGAGCAGTGAGCTGTGGCTATGCTCACAGTTACTGTTCATTGCGCTCACAATTAAAAAGAAAGTGATATGAAAAACAAAATAAAGATCGTTTGAGGTCACTACTCTTCCAACCTTATAAGTTTAGAATACCAAAAAATCAATAACTCACAATCTATATAAAACAATCCCGAAGTTAAAAAACAATTTTAGACTATTCTAACACATCATGACCGTTGATTACCGGTAACAAACATCCGGACCGGGCCGGGTCATCTCAAAAACCCCAAAAATCCCACATGCTTCCCCTCCCTCCGCCTATAAAACCTAACTCAAGAGTCGCCAAAGTCCCCCACATCAAACAAATTCACAGACTCCCCTAATTTCACTCTATAAAAAAAACACACACACTGAATTCACCTTCAATTTCACATAGTTAATTAAAAGGTGCGTATATCATCAATCCTTCAGCTTATACATATATAAATAAAGTCATCATCAATCTGATATATAAACTTGAATTGAATGGATTGAACTTAATTAGTTGCGATGATGATGATTGTACGTGTTTTTGGAACGGTAGATCTAGATATAATCGATTGAAATGATTTTGACCTAATTTATTAATATGATTTAAGTGATACGTAACGACTTGCTCCACGTTTTGGCTCGTCCAGCCGTCGTGCTATGTCGAAGAGGAATGCAGTTTGTTTGCTTGCACACACACCTCCCCTACCTCGCGCCGGCGGGATTGGGGATTGTTGTTGTATATTGTTCGTATGGTTGTTTGTCTAGGTTGTGCTTTTTAGATTGCTTGATTGATGTTGGTCGAAAAAAATAGTATCTAGCTAAAGTTATTTATTAATGAACAAACTTACATGATACAATATACGTTACATTATAAGCTTTTTATATTGTGTAACGTAGGGGGTGTTTGCTACGGCTTATATACCCGGCTTATGGCTTATTTGGTTTTGGGCTTATGTTTCATAAGCTTACTTTTTGTGGTTTATTTTGAAACTTTTCGGCTTATATAAGTTTATTATGTCATAATAAGCTTATATAAGTTTCAAAATAAGCCACAAAAAAGTGAGGTTATGAAACATAAGCCCAGAACCAAATAAGCTATCAGCCGGTTATATAAGCCGAAGAAAACACCCCCTAAGCCTGTAAGGATAACAATATGAAAATAGATGTATTGCTTAAACTAATATCTAGCTAAAGTTATTTAATGAATAAACTTACATAGTTACATGATACAATTTACGTTACGTTATAAGCTTTTATATTGTTTAATGTAGGGGGTGTTTGCTACGGCTTATATAGCCGGCTTATGGCTTATTTGGTTTTGGGCTTATGTTTCATAAGCTTACTTTTTGTGGTTTATTTTGAAACTTTTCGGCTTATATAAGTTTATTATGTCATAATAAGCTTATATAAGTTTCAAAATAAGCCACAAAAAAGTGAGGTTATGAAACATAAGCCCAGAACCAAATAAGCTATCAGCCGGTTATATAAGCCGAAGAAAACACCCCCTAAGCCTGTAAGGATAACAATATGAAAATAGATGTATTGCTTAAACTAATATCTAGCTAAAGTTATTTAATGAATAAACTTACATAGTTACATGATACAATTTACGTTACGTTATAAGCTTTTTATATTGTTTAATGTAGGGGGTGTTTGCTACGGCTTATATACCCGGCTTATGGCTTATTTGGTTTTGGGCTTATGTTTCATAAGCTTACTTTTTGTGGTTTATTTTGAAACTTTTCGGCTTATATAAGTTTATTATGTCATAATAAGCTTATAAGTTATAAGTATATGTTTCAGAATAAGCCACAAAAAAGTGAGCTTATGAAACATAAGCCCAAAACTAAATAAGTTATAAGCCGGTTATATAAGCCGAAACAAACACCCCATAAGGCTGTAAGGATAACGATATGAACATAGATGTATTGCTTAAACTAATATCTAGCTAAAATGAACACACTCACATTATAAGCTTTTATATTGTGCACTGTAGATGAATGTGATTAAATTAATGAATGTAAGTTTGATTGCGACATGGATTGATATGATTTAACTAGGGTAGTAGTTCGAGAATTGAGATATGCTTTTTTTTGTTCGTGTTGTCGTTTATCTAGGTTATACTTAGAGATGAATGTGATTGAATTGATACATGGAAGTTTGATCTCTACATATGGACTACTGGAGTAGTATGATTTAGGCTAGGTTTTAGTTTGAGTTCTGCAATTTTGTTTGTGTTGTTGTTCGTCTAGGTTATGCTATTTATAGTGATCGATAAGTATGAATGGAATATCCTGAAAAGGGAGGGCTTTACTTGGTTTGAGTCTCTGTGGCGGTGGGTTCAAACCCCGTGGATTAGTCGGCCAAAAGGTTGGAAACCATGGTTACCCCCCAAAAAAAAGCATGAATGGAATATTCTGAGTGGCATAAACCTATAATGATAACGATACGAACAGTTTTGATATCTAAAACTAACGCCTAGCTTAAATCATATAGAGATTAAACACACGTGATACAGTCGGATTACATTCATCGAAATGAATTTAGTAAATTTGTTTTGAAGCGAGAATGTTTGTGATATATGTGTTGTGATTTGTGACATGCTTAAACTACGTACTTTAGAGTTTAGATGAATGTAATTGTATGAAAACATGTAAGTTTGATCTCATATGGATATAAGCGAGGTGTTAGTTCTGTGTTATGCAAATTTGTTCGTTATGTCATTTGTAATTCCTTTTTGATTTGCTTGCATTTATTTGAAAGATTTTAAGGTTTGAGTTGTTTGTCCATGGGTGAAATGTGTAAAACATTGGTGTTCGGTTTGCGTATATTGAAATTGGTTTTGGTGAATAGCCATTATTTGATCTTAATAAACTTGCTGGTGGGATAATTAAGTATGTATTAGGGCTTTCAAATGAATGTGGTATATGATATTTGCCAATATACGATGGATAGAAGTGTGTTACTAGTACTAAAGAGGGTCATAGAATTGTATGCAGTTGTCGTGTTGTAATTGTACTTTTTGCATATTCTTGTGTTTTTCATACCTGAATTTAATTGAAGTTGTTTTTTGATCTGTGTAATTTTTTCTTGCAGAGTCTATTTGTTCGCATTTTTTTGAGCGATCAAGGTTTTTCTCGTTAGTGAAAGGTGTGCCTTTTTGGTAATCTGTGTATATGAGAAATGGGTTCTAAAGAAAAGTCGCCATTTGATCTTAACGAGCCTGGCAGGGATGATGATGACGAATCTCCCTTACGCTTCACCCGGAGGAAAGTCCAATCAACTGTCGGCACTAATAAATTAATTACAACGTCCACTAGTCCTCGTAGAACAGTAGTAAGGAGACCGGGCTTGCAGCCTTTGAGTCGGTCAAAAGGAATTCGGGAAGCTGAAGTCGATGAAAACCAGAAGAGGGAAACTAGTACTAGCTCGGCTGTTGACAAGGAAGAAGGTGAATGGTCTGACGAAGACGGGTCAAATAATGTAAAAGGTGAAAATAGGAATCAAGGAGATTCCGTCTTAGCTCCAAAACGAAAAGAAATAAGAGGACCTGAAGCAACGCATGCTTTAAAGCTAGCAACTAACTCCGGGAAACAACCTAAAGTTGACGAACAAAAGGAAACGATGTTGGGTAAAAAACGCAGCAGGCAAACCATGTTTCTTAATTTGTCAGATGTTAAGCAAGCAGGAGCCGCTAAAATTCCAACACCTAGAAGGCCAAACTTTCTACCACCTACCACAACTCGTATCCCGAAGGACTCACAGCCTTTTCTTGACAGTGGAGAAACGATGAAGGATGCAAAACAGGTTGACGAGTCTAATGATGAAGGAAATGATAATGTGGAGTCTAGTGATATCAAATCAGAATGGAACAATGGTGATACAGATTCAGGNAATATACGATGGATAGAAGTGTGTTACTAGTACTAAAGAGGGTCGTAGAATTGTATGCAGTTGTCGTGTTGTAATTGTACTTTTTGCATATTCTTGTGTTTTTCATACCTGAATTGTGATTGAAGCTGTTTTTTGATCTGTGTAAAATTTTCTTGCAGAGTCTATTTGTTCGCATTTTTTTGAGCGACCAAGGTTTTTCTCGTCAGTGGAAGGTGTGCCTTTTTTGGTAATCTGTGTATATGAGAAATGGGTTCTAAAGAAAAGTCGCCATTTGATCTTAACGAGCCTGGCAGGGATGATGATGACGAATCTCCCTTACGCTTCACCCGGAGGAAAGTCCAATCAACTGTCGGCACTAATAGATTAATTACAACGTCCACTAGTCCTCGTAGAACAGTAGTAAGGAGACCGGGCTTGCAGCCTTTGAGTCGGTCAAAAGGAATTCGGGAAGCTGAAGTCGATGAAAACCAGAAGAGGGAAACTAGTACTAGCTCGGCTGTTGACAAGGAAGAAGGTGAATGGTCTGACGAAGACGGGTCAAATAATGTAAAAGGTGAAAATAGGAATCAAGGAGATTCCGTCTTAGCTCCAAAACGAAAAGAAATAAGAGGACCTGAAGCAACGCATGCTTTAAAGCTAGCAACTAACTCCGGGAAACAACCTAAAGTTGACGAACAAAAGGAAACGATGTTGGGTAAAAAACGCAGCAGGCAAACCATGTTTCTTAATTTGTCAGATGTTAAGCAAGCAGGAGCCGCTAAAATTCCAACACCTAGAAGGCCAAACTTTCTACCACCTACCACAACTCGTATCCCGAAGGACTCACAGCCTTTTCTTGACAGTGGAGAAACGATGAAGGATGCAAAACAGGTTGACGAGTCTAATGATGAAGGAAATGATAATGTGGAGTCTAGTGATATCAAATCAGAATGGAACAATAGTGATACAGATTCAGGAGTGACTCGGTTTAAAAGGATAAATAATGGAGCAAATCATGCTGCAGAGGATAAAGTTACAACAGATTATAGGCAGACTTCATTGAAGCAAGCAGTCGATTCAAGAGAGATGAAGAATGGCTATGCTCCTATCCAAAGGCCTCCTGTAAGCGGTCAAAACAATATCGATTTCAAGGCCGTATTTAAAAAACTTCCTTCAAAGAAACCAACAACTGTCAGTACTCAGTATCAGGATACATCAATTGAGCGTCTTCTGCGGGAGGTGACCAATGACAAGTTCTGGCAGCATCCAGGTCTGATACTCTTGCCACTCGTAATTGAAACACTAGTATAACGTTTATAATGACATGTTTTGCTTCCTTTGTGTTGTTGTAACTTCTTGTTTGTCTTTTACTCGGTCCTAATATCTTAAGCACATTAGTTTGGGGAAAACCAAGAAAATGGGCCAATACATGCCTTTACTCAAAAGGCGGAGAAACTGTTATTATTAGAGTCAGAAGAAACAACAATAGTTGCCACTTCTAGATTCCTAGTTATAGATGACGCCATCATGCAATTGGTTAATTTCATTGACTTCGCATAATGAGTTCGTTGTTTACTTGTCCATCTTGCTAATATGATTTACCATGAATGGTTTAGGGTGGGTTCAAAATACAATTCACGATATAACAACTGTGATTGTATTAGTTGTTAAATGAATGGTAATGTTTGTATTGCTCAGGCCCATGCATAGCAAAGGGAATCCCTGCAGCTTCTTGTCGTCGGAGTTCAACGTTCACAAGAGTGTGTTGAATGGAAGACAAATCCTCATTTTATTAGTAATAAGCTATACTACGTACTATTGTTTTACAGAGAGCTTGTGCTACAATACCAATATGATTACTTCTGAATACATAATTTATATCATTATAGCATCTTTAATAAGGTGTCCATTAGTTTCTGGGCATCTGTTTTCTTATGTAATAAAATCGATTTTTTTTTGGACATTCAGAGGATGCGGAGCTTCAACGTGTTCCAGGAAGATTCGAATCAGTAGAAGAGTATGTTCGAGTTTTTGAGCCCTTACTCTTTGAAGAATGCCGTGCACAACTCTACAGTACTTGGGAGGAATTAACCGAAACAAATTCTAATTCACATACAATGGTTCGAATAAAAAATGTTGAAAGGCGGGAAAGAGGTACTGTCCGTTGTCTATAATGTTTCTACTTATTTTAAGTGGATTTTAGGTGCTTTTTTATTAATCTTTTGTGCTTACAGGATGGTACGATGTGATACTTCTACCCATACACGAAAGCAGATGGCATTTTAAGGAGGGTGAAGTTGCTGTTCTCTCAACACCTAGACCTGGAACAGGTGTTACATGTTTCCTATTTGTAAATTAAAGAGTAGGTTACATATATGGTCCATGTTGTTTAGTAAAATTACTGAATTGGTCGCTCGCTGACACTAGTTACAAATATGCACTTCGATTTCACATTTGAACTCGCAGTTTGGAAATAGTTTAATTACGTTCCTTTAAGTACGTACCTGATTTCAATTTAGGTCCCTAAAGGGTAAAGGAGATGATCAGATATGAAAGATGTGTTTTTATTGAACATATCCGTAATTATTGTTGGCGAGGGATGAATTCAGAAATTTGAGAATTCCACAGGGCCACTAATGTAAGTTAAGCTCAAATAAATAAAAGTTGCTTCATAGTATTGACTGTAAATCTGTTGTCATTTAACAGTCAGATCTAAGAGACCAATCACAGAGGAGTCTGAGGTTAGTGGACGTGTAGCTGGTACCGTGAGGCGTCATATACCAGTAGATACTCGTGATCCTATAGGGGCTGTCCTTCATTTTTACGTTGGCGATTCTTACGATTCTAGGAGGTATTATACTTGGTATTTTAATTTTATCTTTGTGCAATATTTTTGTTAGGTCAATGAGTTAATGAAGTTTTTTTTGTGCTTCTAAAATTACAGTAATGTTGATGATGACCATATATTAGATAAACTGCTGCCTAAGGGGGTCTGGTTTCTAACTGTTCTTGGTGCGCTTGCTACTACCCAGAGAGAATATACTGCACTGCATGCATTTCGTAGACTTAATTCACAGGTGGGTTCTGCAGTTTGGGCTGCAATTGCTAAATTATACCCCGAGTCCCACTCTTATTGTCCACAAACCAAAAAAATACACAAAGTAATTTACGAGCAATAGTTGCAACTGTTGTTTAACAAATTGACGTGTCATTTTAGCCTTGCATTTAAAGTATCATTGGCTTGCAAAATTCCAGTTATTTTGGGACAAACTAATATAGTAATCTGGACAGTATTTTTGGGACGGAGGGAGCAACGAATATTCAAGGTGGCAAAATGGGCGGATTCGGTTGGTTGAGTAATGTGTGATATTGGGTATGGGTCAAAACGTGTCATTTTTAGTGGGTCAAAACAGTCAGCTTGGCTTTTAAAGCACTTTATTATATCAACAATCAGTTTTAGTGTCATTGTTGTCCTAAGTTACTAAATAAAAGATTTAGGAGGTTTTATTATTTCAATAACGAACCTAAGTTACTAAATAAAAGATTTAGGAGGTTTTATGCTTTAAATATAAGACACACTTTTGCTGACTCTGAACCTGTTTTCAATCTAGCTATGTTTATTTGGCCTGTTTGACATGCTAGAGATAATAACAGCCAACCCCAATAGACACATTGGTTAAAATGGTCACTTCTAAGAAAAAAAAAGTTCATTTAGTTAAATGTTATATAACCTGCTAATTTCGCTTAAAACAATTTTCTGTAGATGCAAAGCGCAATTCTTCAGCCGAGCCCGGAGCAATTTCCTAAATATGAAGAACAGGTGCCCACCGCGCCCGAATGTTTTACAGAAAATTTTGCTAAGCATCTGCACCAAACCTTTAATACTCCCCAGTTATCAGCTATCCATTGGGCTGCAATGCATACCGCTGCTGGTACAACTAATGGTTCGACCAAAAAGCAAGATCCCTGGCCCTTTACGCTAGTCCAAGGTCCACCTGGAACAGGAAAGACTCATACAGTATGGGGAATGTTAAACGTTATTCATCTTGTTCAGTATCAACATTACTATACCGCATTACTTAAAAAACTTGCTCCCGAAAGCTACAAACAAGCAACCGAAAGCCCTGAAAACGCCCCTGTTGGGTCCATTGACCAGGTTCTTCAAAACATGGATCAAAACCTCTTTCGAACCCTTCATAAGCTTTGCCCAAAACCAAGAATGCTCGTTTGTGCTCCTTCTAATGCTGCAACCGACGAGCTATTAACACGTGTTCTTGACCGAGGGTTCATCGATGGTGAGATGAAGGTTTACCGACCTGACGTGGCCCGCGTGGGGGTCGATACTCAAACACGCGCGGCTCAGGCAGTGTCTGTTGAACGTAGAACCGAACAACTTTTAGTTAAAAGTCGAGAAGAAGTTTATGGGTGGATGCATCAGTTACGAGCCCGTGAACTTCAGTTATCTCAAGAAATTGCATCCCTTCAAAGACAACTTAATGTTGCAGCTTACGCGGGCCGGGCCCAAGGGTCAGTCGGTGTGGACCCGGACGTTCTTATGGCCCGTGACCAGAACCGTGACTCGTTATTACAACACCTTGCAGCCGTGGTTGAGAATCGAGACAAAGTATTAGTCGAAATGTCACGGCTTTGCATACTAGAGGGTCGGTTCAACGGTGGGAATTTCAATTTGGAGGAAGCACGGGCTAGTCTAGAGGCGAGTTTTGCAAATGAAGCTGAGATCGTTTTCACTACTGTATCGAGTAGCGGTCGAAAGCTTTTTTCACGGTTAACTCACGGGTTTGATATGGTAGTTATTGATGAAGCCGCACAAGCTAGTGAAGTAGGTGTGTTACCGCCACTTGCTCTCGGTGCAGCCCGATGTGTTCTTGTTGGGGACCCACAACAACTCCCCGCAACTGTTATCAGTAAAGCAGCTGGGACTTTATTATACAGCCGGAGTCTTTTTGAAAGATTTCAACAAGCAGGATGCCCCACAATTCTGTTATCGGTTCAGTATCGTATGCATCCACAGATTCGGGATTTCCCTTCTCGACATTTCTACCAAGGACGCCTTGAGGATAGTGATAGTGTTCTCAAATTAGACCCTGAGGTTTACTACAAAGACCCGTTGCTAAGACCTTATATTTTTTATGATGTTACACACGGGCGCGAATCACATTGGGGAGGGTCGGTTTCTTTACAGAATACACATGAAGCTCAGTTTTGTCTTCGGTTATATGAACATCTTCAGAAAACTGTTAAGAGTTTGGGTTTGAGGAAAGTTACTGTGGGCATCATTACACCATATAAACTACAATTGAAATGCATTCAACGGGAGTTTGAGGAAGTATTGAATTCTGAGGAAGGGAAAGATATTTATATTAATACAGTTGATGCATTCCAAGGGCAAGAACGTGATGTTATAATTATGTCGTGTGTGCGTGCTTCGAGCCATGGAGTGGGATTTGTTGCTGATATTCGCCGGATGAATGTTGCTCTAACTCGTGCGAGAAGGGCACTTTGGGTATGATCTTTTTTTTTCATCTTCTGTAATCGATTATATTTTCCCCCAGGTTTATAACTAAAGTTGGTCAATTGGATGGGTTGGGTAACGGTCAGAGTGCGCCTTTGCATAAATGGGTACTTATATGGGTCTGGTTTGCTGTGATAAGTCAAATGTATTACGGAGTAAATAAATGCTTACAACCCCTTCTAAGTCGTCTTGTTCCAGTAAAATAAATTTATATTTTAATACTATTCTTTTTATTGATAGACAATTTTATTATTATATGAAAGTCTTAACTGAATAATAAATTCTAGTATAACAATATGTGGTGAATAGATGCTTTAATTTTTTTTTAAGTTAAAAGACAAATGATACTAAGGTGTTAATACTTAATAGGTCAACACAGCTCGACCTAACCTGTTCTGACCCATTAATACCTGATCCTTTGTTTAATTTTTGCTCATTTGGACCCGTTCGGATACATTGTTTCACCAAAGAAACACAAAAGATTAACAAATTTACCCAAATTTGCCGCTTCTAATATCATAATTATTTTTTATTTGGTGCTGAATTGTCGATGTTTTTTTGTAGGTGATGGGGAACGCAAGTGCTCTGGTTCAGTCAGAAGATTGGGCTGCTCTAATTGCTGATGCGAAGGCTAGAAAATGTTACATGGACATGGACTCTATTCCTAAAGATTTCATGGCTGCACCAAAAGTGGAACCCTCAACATCCTACGGTTCATCCCAAGCTAAGTTTTCTAATTCTAGGGGGCATATGAGGCCTGAATTGAGACACAGGACATACGATAACATGGAACCTAGGATGAGAACAGGAACATCGTCAGGTGAGGAAAATAAAATGATCAGACACAGGCCATACGAGAATACAGAACCTAGGATTGGAACACGAACATCATCAGTTGAGGATAATAAAGTAAACTCATCATATGCATCAAGAAATGGGAATAGTTATAATCCTTTTAACACACCATTAGAGAACTCTATTGAAAATGTTGATCGGTCTAAAGAGTTGTGGCAGTATAATCCTCAGAATAGATAAGAATGGGGTAATAGGAAAGGATACTTATGGGGTCCGAACCCTGAACCAAACAAGGAAGAACAAACCAAGATCTAGAGGTGTTTATTATGCATGGGCACAAAAGTCCCTAAAATAAATGAAATTAAAGCTTTATCTACTATAAATGGGTTATAAATACCAAATTTTGTTGTCCCATAAAGTCGAGTCACAGGTATATCTGCTTGGGTAACACCAAACCGACCCTTATGTCGAAGGGTTCAAAGTTTATTTGCACTGCATTGGTGGACTGTGGGCGCAGGAAAAGGTCAAGTTTTTTTTAAATATTTGACGTAGGACCTGCGGTTATAGTTTTTTTTTGCATATTATACAAAATGTCCAATAGAAAAGATGTAGGGTGGTATATGGTGGCAAGATTTTGTATAGAAAGGGCGATGTGAATCTGGTGATAAATTTCACAAACATTGTATATATTTATATATGAGTGCCCTTTTCTAGAAATTCGTATCTGTGTCGTTTTTCTTACTCCAGTTCAAAGGTTCTGGAAATTGGAGATCTAGATTTTAATTTATTTTCCCTATATGTGTATGGTTTGTTACTTGCCTAGTTGCCTGCATGATAGTTGGAGTCAGCCATACTTTATCATATGAAACTTCTGATCCATGCCCTGAAAAAGACCATTTAAGCCGCACTTTTGACGATTGGACTAAAACCGCAACATGTAGGAAATGCATATAGCAGCAAGTGTACATGTAGGAGATGCTTATAGCAGCAAGCGTACCAAGAGCGGTTAGGGTAGCGACCGGACTTCCTTGTGTATAATCTCTTTAGATTGTGTTGATCATCGACCTTTATCAAAATGTGTCCAGCTTACCCAAGTGTTGCAATATTTCATATGAATATAAAAAACGAGACATTGTGATCAAACTGAGTCGGGTAGGTCTACATATCGTATGTCTATTTTTGTGACCATAGATGATTTAAAGCTTAATAATATCTGAAATAAGAGGCAATTTCGACCTGTTTAGCCCATTTGGTTATCTCTGTTCAGCTAAAGAAATTGTTTCACCCATTTATATGTTCAGATCAGGCGAATTTGGTCATGTGTCACGATCAGGCGAGCTGGGTCTGCAGCCGACCAAAGTTTAAAGTAACTCAAACAGATAAAGTGGCTTCAAATCCTCAAGTCAACACGACTATTTAATTTAAGTTATTAGCAAACTGTATTTATACATCACCAAACTAATCAAGTTGACATGCAACCAACTCATAATTATTTAGGATAGAAAAAATTGTTGTTTATGTGGGGTAATAGTGTATCCTGATAGCAATTAGAAGTCACGAGTATGAACGCTTTCAGATCGATTAAATTGGAGTGGATATCAATTAACGACCGGATAAAATCTAATTGATTCAAGTTTGTGTATGGTGTTGTGTTTGCAGAGATTAGCGTGATCAAAGTTATAATCAGCCCTATGTTTTTTTTGTATATGTTAAGAAAGACGCTCTCTCCTAGTTTATAGGTTTCAAACCGTCAAAAACGGTTATAAGAGAAGCAAGATAACTGTCAAAACAGTTATATAACGAGTTTCAAATTAAACGTTTTATTTGGTGGAAAAACAAATTCTAATGAATTTTCAACATAGCAATGTTATACCAAATAAAAAATTTTCCAGGTGACCTGGCAGCTCGACTCCAGCCAGGGGCGTTGCCCCTTGGACCCTGCCAGGGGCTGCCGCCCCTTGGACCCTGCTTCTCTCAGGGGCGTTGCCCCCGAACCCCCACCAAGGGGGCTACCGCCCCCTTGGAACCCCCGTTAGTCCAGTTAATATACATATAAGTGTCGACCCTTATATGTATATTAAACTCAATCTATTTTACACTAAAATACCAACAAAATTACACGGATGGTCCTTGTGGTTTACACAGTTTTCATGTTTAGTCCCTATTTCATTTTAATTACACCAGAGATACCTATTTTTGAAACTTGTCACACATTTAGTCCCTAATTTGGATGGGCAGTTAGTTTATCCGTTAAGTTATTTGCACCGTTAGTCCCCCGTTAATATTTTTTGCACCGTTAGTCCTCATTTTCTAAAAAAGTCCTATTTTTTGCACCGTTAGTCCCTCCGTTAATATTTTGCACCGTTGTCAATCTTTTTACGTTTTCGTCTATTTTTTAACGTTCTCGTCCGTTTTTTTAATGTTTTCGTCCATTTTTTTTACGTTTTTGTCCTTTTTTTTGGGTTCATTTTTTACGTTCTCGTCCGTTTTTTTAACATTTTCATCCATTTTTTACGTTTTAGTCAGTCTTTTTACGTTTTCGTCCGTTTTTTTACGCTTTCGTCCATCTTTTTTTTTTTTTTTTTTTTTTTTTTTTTTTTTTTTTTTTTTTTTTTTATGTTTTTGCCTGTTTTTTGTAATTAAATAAGTATACTAAAAGAAAATTTGACATTTGATAAAAATGTTTCTGTGTCGATTTTAAATCACGATTTTGACCCCTTTCTGGTCTGAATCATCAAAAGTGTAAAACACGAAAGTTGTCCGGAATAATGTTTTACATCAAAACTCGTGTGATTTTAACCAGAAAATGCAAAATAAGGGCTGTTTACTACCAAAATTTAAGCAATTTTTTAACCAAAGTTATAACTTATAAACTCTTGTAAATTTTATACTTGTGTAAATCATCAAACTTATTTGAAAAAACGGATTAAAATGTTTGAAAATGTGAAAAAAACTAACGAAACATGTAAAAATGGACAAAAACAAATAAAAATGTGAGAAAAACGGATGAAAACTTAAAGATGTTCATATAGTTTTCTCCTCTAAGACATATACACTGGCCAGTGAGCCCAATTTGATATATAATGAACGAATGATAACGAACGAAAACGGCTTAAGTTTTGGTAGTAAACAGCCTTTGTTTTGCATTTTTCAGGTTAAAATCTCATGGGTCTTGATGTAAAACATCATTCCGGACAACTTTCGTGTTTTACACTTTTGATGATTCGGACCAAAAAGAGGTCAAAATCGTGATTTAAAATCGATACAGAAACATTTTTATCAAATGTCAAGTTTTCTTTTAGTATACTTACCTAATAAAAAAAATGGGCGAAAACGTAAAAAGATTGACTAAAACGTAAAAAAATGGACGAAAACGTTAAAAAAACGGACGAGAACGTAAAAAAATGGACGTAAACGTAAAAAGATGGGCGAAAACGTAAAAAAAAAGTAAACGTAAAAAGATGGACGAAAACGTTAAAAAAATGGACGAGAAAGTTAAAAAATGAACGAAAACGTAAAAAGATTGACAACGGTGCAAAAAATGAGGACTTTTTTAGAAAATGAGGACTAACGATGCAAAAAAATATTAACGGATGACTAATGGTGCAAATAACTTAACGGATAAACTAACGGTCATCCAAATTAGGGATGTGACAAGTTTCAAAAAATAAGTATCTCTGGTGTAATTAAAATGAAATAAGGACTAAACATGAAATATATGTAAACCACAAAGACCATCCATGTAATTTTTTTCTTTAGGATAACTCGATTTGATTCATAACTAACAAATATTGGATTTAGCTAATTATCAAGTCTCAAAAAATGTATAAATTAGTAGATGATAGGTGAAAGACATGTTTTTTCTTTTTAATCCTGATTCTTGTTTATTGTGTTTGCCACATTAGTCAAAGTTGGCTTCTCATTCTCACCTACCCTGACCCGTCATTGCAGGTATATAATTAACATGCTAAACAGTGATGGAAATATGTGCATAAAATAAAATGTCTATATATTGATTATTATTGGATCGAGTTAACCTCTAAACTAAGAGTTTCGGGTTCAAACCTCATCACGTACAAATGAAAGGGTCAAAAACAATTAACGGTACTTTGGTTAAACAAGTATGTACATCTGAGTAAAAGGTTCTCAGTCTCCGGATAACCTAAAGAGTAAAACCCACGTTCGATCGCACGTTTAAGCTAACTTTTATTTTATCTTCTCATTTATTTCCAAATTCCAACTAATAAATTATTTTTGACCACAACAACTTTTATAAACGCAATAGTCAAATTATTTAATGGGGTAACTTAAGTTGTAACTAACTGAGTATACTAAAAGAATTACATCATTTCGGAGTAAATGAAAAAGAAAAAAAAGAAAAAAAGAAAAAAAAATGAAAAAGGTCATAAATGTTTGATCTATTATTTGAATTCTTGTACTCAATACATGTTTTATTCGAATCTTTTATATAATAAAAGAATTACATCATTTCGGAGTTTTTTTGACAAAACAATTTTAGTGGAAAAAAAATTTGGGTCAATAGGAAAGCTCGATTTTGACACATAGGCGAAATCGAGCAATATGATTGGCCAATAAAAAGTCAAAATTGAATTGATTTTGGTCAAACTTTAATAAATTTGGTGGAGAATTTGATTGGGAAAAAAACACATAAAAATATAGGTGTCAAATTTATGAAAATAAAAACTTAAAGAAAATAGGAGGTAATTAATAAAACATTAGTGGTTGAATTTTAAATATATTATATAAAGTTAAGTGTAAAATTATAAATCTCTATATTTTTTGATAACTTTAGATAATAAACAAATAAACCCTTATACTTTATACCCCATACACTTTATAATATGAACTTTGTTTACAATTACATGAGTATTAGTATTGGTTTGAGACTTCCATCTATTAAACTTACAAAATTTTATAAATGTACGAATTAGTTTTAATATACGTTAAATACCTTTAAAATAAATCTTACTTTTAAACTTTCATCTATTAAAATATCTTATTACTATGTACGTTAAATATAAATAAGAACTCATGTTATCCTATTTAAAAGTTTAATCTATACGTACACGGGTTTAAATATTAAATACAGTAAAATATTATTAACGGTAATAAAAATATCAAATGGTAAGTACGAGTTACTATGTTATGAAAATAAATATACGCGATTGTATTTATAACGACTCATGTAATTATTAATTAAAGTTTATATACGGATATCCGGAAAAACTTTTTAAAAAACTTTACGTAGTATATTTTAACTTCATCAACGCTCATTATTTGCTACTAACCTCGCACATTTTGTACAACATGATATCAATAGTTAAAGTTAAACAATAACATCAACCACAACATTAACATCTATTTCAGCTAAACAAAGTTAAATATTTCATCTAATAAAATTTTTACAAAATATTAATTGATATTAATACATAATGAAAAACTCATGCATACTTATTAGTTGTACTTATATCACAATTTTCACGGTTAAATTCTTATATGTCCATATAGTAAGAAAAATTTTAAAATAAATTTGATTTATGTGTAAACCCATGTGATCAAAGACCTTTGACCCAATAACATTATAAGGAAGCACGCTCAAGAATCCAATAAAAGGTCGATGCCACGGTTATATTTACAATTTCTGCTAACTATTTTTCTTACTTTCGCACATGTTGATGCTCTAACTTTTTAAAATATACGTAAGATTTTCTGTTTTTAAACGATAATGCTATATAATTAAATTTTTCTGAAAAAATCACGTGCGTGCACGGGTATTATAACTAGTGTTTGTACATGCAAATTACGAAGTATATACAATAATGCTAAGTATTAGCAAAAAAATCGATAGCTTTTAAGTTTTAGTGAGTGATACACCAATACTAACACTTTTAGAAGCTCAATTTTTTAGTCGAGTCCTTAAAGTTCATAACATTTATTATAATGTTTGCGGCAAGTTGGCATCACTCATTATCTGAAAAGGGGTATTTTTTCCCAAAATCGACTCGCCGAGTCAGTAGCTGAGAATAGACATCGACCCCCACCCCTCGTGGCGGCCCCCTTTGTAACGACCCCCCTTTGTAACGACCCCCTAAGATGGTGTTGTCGCAGGTCGCCTTCCTATTCACGGACTATGTTCTTTTAATTTGAACCAAACATATATAATTGACTCATTTGTACGTCATTTGCTACATGTAAATAATTTTCATGCCGAGTATGCTAGAACCACGTAGTTTTAAATGGTTCGATAAATGTTATGTATGCTATGATAAATGTAAATAAAAATACATAGAAGTCACAAAGAGTTTGTTAATACATTGCCAACATATTTAAAAAAAAATAAAAATAAAAAATAAAAATAATAAAAAAATTGTAAGATGTTGGAGTATTTAATTAATAAAATTTGGTCCTAACCGATACAAACTAGTATTAAAAGTTCAAATGAAGGTCTTGATCCATAATCATCGCTTATAAGTATCTTTTTTATCCTAACATGAGATATGCTAGAACCACATGTTTGTTTTTTCTTCCTTTTTTCTTATCCTAACAATTTTTTTTGCATTATTAAACTACTCCATACATATCACATGGCTTGTTTTAAAAATTAGAGTGTCAATTATTCATACACAACAACTCAACTATTTGAGTTTTATACAAGTGAGAATTGCATGTATACTCGAAGTGACTGAGATATTTGTATGTTTTTTTAAAACATGCTTAAACAACGTTGTATCATACGCATTTAAAATTTGTATTATGCGAAAATATGCAAATACTCGAGTTTCATTGAATATATATGCAATTTCCTATTTGCACAAGAGGTGTTTTGGATTGTGTTTTTTTATCAAGGTGAAATTGGTTTTGAGGAAGTGATTATGATTCAAATTTTTTCCATAAAATTGTTATAAAAAGCTAAAAAGAATTTTATATTCAAATTTGAAGAAATAAGTAAAGCAATTGTTATTAGATATTTATATTTTAAAAAGAAATACTCCGAACTACTCATAACTAGTTAGCGCGGTCGTGAATCTCACTCAGCTCGACCAAAAGCCAGTTGGCCAACAAAATTAGATTAAGATAAATGAATGGATACGTTTGCACATTTTTATTCATCTACAAACTAACGAGTTACTTGTTCTAGCTTATTTAAAAGAGTTTGTGTTGTTTAGTCTATCACCTAACAACTTAATCTAGATGAACTTACCTTCTTTTTACTAGTTTTAATTACATAATTATCTAGAGTATCTGAAACACGACTGTGATTTAAGTGTTTTAGCTAAGTTCACGGTCTTGTTTGAGACCAAACTTAAACCGACACCAACCCGACACCACACCATGCTATCCAATCCAAATGAGAAATTATTATGATTCCTAAAAGAATGATTAATTTTGCACATAAATGTACATGGCAACAGTTTATTGTTTTGTGAAGAAATGAGTCCGTTGTTGCAAGTTGCAACTAATGTTCAACAAAATGCTACGACGTAAGCTTAGACATAAAATTATTAAGATCCTAATTTGATTCCGATGCGATCCCGTTTTGGTCAATTGCACACCCCCTAAAAAAAATTGAGTGAGCCATAGCAAAAACAAAGAGGTCCCAAAAGATATGTGACAAATGACAATAGACAAAAAGACTTATTTGTCGGATACACCACTTTTTATTTCTTTTAAACTCATTAACTTGTTCTCACATGTCTTAAAACAAAAGTCATCCAATTAAAAATCTTTCTACTTTTAGATTATCATCTTCACCCAATCCCCATGTTAACACATCATTTTCTGTGAGACCCTTTATTAGTTTCTTGATCTTTTAACTAATCACTCTTTAATCATAACTTTTTTTATGTCTTTCTATTTTTAGAAATCATCAAAGCTCTTGCCAAATAGTCTTCACAACCCAAGAAGCAAAAGGTAAATTTTTTTGAACTTTGACGTGTTATTGAGTTAGTTATATGCTTGATTTCTTACAGTTAAGTTGGTAGTTAAATTTAGTTGAAAAGATGTTAAGTTGCTTCATACATGTTTGAAATTTGATTAGCAGTTTAGCACCAATGTGAGCTTTGACTTTTTGATAGAGTTTTAATGAAGTTTTTTTAGTTTGTATTTGTATCTAATCTGT
>LBNU01004561.1:34009-101861 GCA_014162995.1 Artemisia annua | reverse complement strand
GATGTAGAATCGAAAAAGATGAAGTCTATAATTTTTTTTGACAAGTGTTTAAGATGAACTTGTGTTGTTGACTGCTAATCTACAGAACTCAAAGTCAGTAAAAGCGCAGATAAAGTATTTGGTGTATTGTATGGAAAACGCGATATTGAATCTGCCTTCAGATCAAGAGCAAATGATTTGGTTGATTGATTTTAATGGCTTCAATTTGTCCAACATATCGATCATGTCAACAAAGGAAACTGCCTTTATCTTACAAGATCAATATCCTGAGAGGCTTGGCTTAGCAATTCTATATAATCCACCAAAATTCTTTGAACCGTTTTATAAGGTATGCGTGCTTAATCATATGCTACAAAACAAGGTCCAAAGCTCTGAAAAATAAGAAAAAAGAGGTAGACTTTGACCTTTGGAGTCAAAATCAGCACTTTTAAAGTTCCAAATGATACGGATTTCTTGTATACCTTACAAGAACCTTGCACTATTTGGACGATTTACCACATCTAATCTATTATGTCATATATTTCTTTGGAAAGGTGCAAGAACCGATACGATACATATGTCTGTAAACTAGCACATTTGACTACAAAAGTCCAACGTTTCCAATTG
This sequence comes from Artemisia annua, assembly GCA_014162995.1. NCBI lineage: Eukaryota > Viridiplantae > Streptophyta > Magnoliopsida > Asterales > Asteraceae > Artemisia > Artemisia annua. The sequence goes on along the minus strand of LBNU01004561.1, from coordinate 101,255 downwards.
AAATAAAAGCTGACGTCATCTAAAACTGGCCTTTTTGCAGATCGTTAAGCCTTTCCTAGAGCCCAAGACAGCAAACAAAGTGAAGTTTGTATACGCTGATGATCCAAACACAAAAAGTATCATGGAAAACTTATTTTGCATGGATGAACTCGAGTCTGCATTTGGTGGAAAAGTCGAAGAAAGTTTTGACATCAAGAAGTACGCTGAGAAAATGAAGGAAGATGATGCAAAGAGGATTATTCTTAATAAAGGAGATACTTGCTCGGAGCCAAACACTAACCTTAAATCGATTTCTAACACTGAGGAAAAAGTAGCCGATACAAACTGTGTAACGGAAGTTGATGAGGAAAAGAAGTTGTCCGAGGATCAAAAGATCATTTCTAGTTGATAATTTGGAGTTATTTGCATATGTTTCGTGTTTGCATCTTTATGTATCAATATTCAGCTTGACCACACAAATGGCGTTTGGCCCAACGGTATAAGTGGATCTTTATGCACACAATATAGACAAAAAAGCAAGAGTGAACTACATATATAGGCAATGCCATTATTTTTCTAAGTTTCTACCATAATATACATTATTATGATTATTGATAGAGTAAATGTTCACTACCGTATCGAGTAGCGGTCGAAAGCTTTTTTCACGGTTAACTCACGGGTTTGATATGGTAGTTATTGATGAAGCCGCTCAAGCTAGTGAAGTAGGAGTGTTGCCGCCACTTGCTCTCGGTGCAGCCCGATGTGTTCTTGTTGGGGACCCACAACAACTCCCCGCAACTGTTATTAGTAAAGCAGCCGGGACTTTATTATATAGTCGGAGTCTTTTCGAAAGATTTCAACAAGCGGGATGCCCCACAATTCTGTTATCGGTTCAGTATCGTATGCATCCACAAATTCGGGATTTCCCTTCTCGACATTTCTACCAAGGACGCCTTGAGGATAGTGATAGTGTTCTCAAATTAGACCCAGAGATTTACTACAAAGACCCATTGCTCAGACCTTATATTTTTTATGATGTTACACATGGGCGCGAATCACATTGGGGAGGGTCGGTTTCTTTACAGAATACACATGAAGCTCAATTTTGTCTTCGGTTATATGAACATCTTCAGAAAACTGTCAAGAGTTTGGGTTTGAGGAAAGTCACTGTGGGCATAATTACACCATATAAACTACAATTAAAATGCATTCAACGGGAGTTTGAGGAAGTATTGAAATCTGAGGAAGGGAAAGATATTTATATTAATACAGTTGATGCATTCCAAGGGCAAGAACGTGATGTTATAATTATGTCGTGTGTGCGTGCTTCGAGCCATGGAGTGGGATTTGTTGCTGATATTCGCCGGATGAATGTTGCTCTAACTCGTGCGAGAAGGGCACTTTGGGTATGATATTTTTTTTCATCTTCTGTAATCTATTATATTTTCCCCCAAGTTTATTACTAGAGTTGGTCAATTGGATGGGTTGCGTAACGGTCAGAGTGGGCCTTTGCATAAATGGGTACTTATATGGGTCTGGTTTGCTGTGATAAGTCAAATGTATTACAGAGTAAATAAATGCTTACAACCCCTTCTAAATCGTCTTGTTCCAGTAAAATAAATTTATATTTTTAATACTATTTTTTTATTAATAGACAATTTTGTTATTATATGAGTCCTAATACAATAATAAATTCTAGTATAGCAATATATGGTGAATAGATACTTTAATTTAAGTTAAAAAGAAAAATGATACTAAGGTGTTAACAGGTCAACACAGCTCGACCTAACCTGTTCTGACCCATTAACACCTGATCTTTTGTTTAATTTTTGCTCATTTGGACCCGTTTGGATACCTTGTTTCAGCAAAGAAACACAAAAGATTAACAAATTTACCCAAATTTGCCGCTTCTAATATCAGAATTATTTTTTATTTGGTGCTGAATTGCCCCGATGCTTTTTTGTAGGTGATGGGGAACGCAAGTGCTCTGGTTCAGTCAGAAGATTGGGCTGCTCTAATTGCTGATGCGAAGGCTAGAAAATGTTACATGGACATGGACTCAATTCCTAAAGATTTCATGGCTGCACCAAAAGTGGAACCCTCAACATCCTACGGTTCATCCCAAGCTAAGTTTTCTAATTCTAGGGGGCTTACGAGAACTGAATTCAGACACAGGACATACGATAACATGGAACCTAGGATGGGAACAAGAACATCGTCAGGTGAGGAAAATAAAATGATCAGACACAGGCCATACGAGAATACAGAACCTAGGATTGGAACACGAACATCATCAGTTGAGGATAATAAAGTAAACTCATCATATGCATCAAGAAATGGGAATAGTTATAATCCTTTTAACACACCATTAGAGAACTCTATTGAAAATGTTGATCGGTCTAAAGAGTTGTGGCAGTATAATCCTCAGAATAGATAAGAATGGGGTAATAGGAAAGGATACTTATGGGGCCCGAACCCTGAGCCCAAACAAGGAAGAGAAACCAAGATCAAGAGGTGTTTATTATGCGTGAGCACAAAAGTCCCTAAAATAAATGAAATTAAAGCTTTATCTATTATAAATGGGTTATAAATACCAAATTTTGTTGTCCCATAAAGTCGAGTCACAGGTATATCTGCTTGGGTAACACCAAACAAACCCTTATGTCGAAGGGTTCAAAGTTTATTTACTGCATTGGTGGACTGTGGCTGCAGGAAAAGGTCAAGTTTTTTTAATATTTGACATAGGACCTGCGGTTATAGTTTTTTTTTGCATATTATACAAAATGTCGAATAGAAAAGATGTAGGGTGGTATATGGTGGCAAGATTTTGTATAGAAAGGGCGATGTGAATCTGGTGATAAATTTCACAAACATTGTATATATTTATATATGAGTGCCCTTTTCTAGAAATTCGTATCTGTGTCGTTTTTCTTACTCCAGTTCAAAGGTTCTGGAAATTGGAGATCTAGATTTTAATTTATTTTCCCTATATGTGTATGGTTTGTTACTTGCCTAGTTGCCTGCATGATAGTTGGAGTCAGCCATACTTTATCATATGAAACTTCTGATCCATGCCCTGAAAAAGACCATTTAAGCCGCACTTTTGACGATTGGACTAAAACCGCAACATGTAGGAAATGCATATAGCAGCAAGTGTACATGTAGGAGATGCTTATAGCAGCAAGCGTACCAAGAGCGGTTAGGGTAGCGACCGGACTTCCTTGTGTATAATCTCTTTAGATTGTGTTGATCATCGACCTTTATCAAAATGTGTCCAGCTTACCCAAGTGTTGCAATATTTCATATGAATATAAAAAACGAGACATTGTGATCAAACTGAGTCGGGTAGGTCTACATATTGTATGTCTATTTTTGTAACCATAGATGATTTAAAGCTTAATAATATCTGAAATAAGAGGCAATTTCGACCTGTTTAGCCCATTTGGTTGTCTCTGTTCAGCTAAAGAAATTGTTTCACCCATTTATATGTTCAGATCAGGCGAATTAGGTCATGTGTCACGATCAGGCGAGCTGGGTCTGCAGCTGACCAAAGTTTAAAGTAACTCAAACCGATAATGTGGCTTCAACTCCTCAAGTCAACACGACTATTTAATTTAAGTTATTAGCAAACTGTATTTATATATCACCAAACTAATCAAGTTGACATGCAACCAACTCATAATTATTTAGCATATATAACTCGATTTGATTCATAACTAACAAACATTGGATTTAGCTAATTATCCAATTAAAAAAAATATAAATTAATGGATAGTAAGTAAAAGACATGTTTTATTTAATCATGAGTCTTGTTTATTATCTTTGTTACGTTAGTCAAAGTTGGCTTCTCATTCTCACCTACCCTGACCCGTCATTGCAGGTATATTATTAACATGCTAAACAGTGATGGAAATATGTGCATAAAATAAAATGTCTAATACATTGATTATTATTGGATTGAGTTAACCTCTAAACTAAGAGAGTTTCGGGTTCAAACCTCATCACGTACACAATGGTCAGGAAAGGGTCGAAAACAGTTAAGGGTACTCTGGTTAAACACGTATGTACATCTGAGTAAAAGATTCTCAGTCTCCGGATAACATAAATATGAAAACCCATGTCCGTTCACAAGTTTAAGCTAACTTATATTTATCTTCTCATTATATTTTCAACTAATATATTATTTATGACCACAATAACTATTATAAGCGCAATAGTCAAATTATTTAATGGGGTAACTTTAGATGTTGTAACAACAGTTTACTATCTACGACTTTTGTGTCATTTGGTCTATGTTGGTTGGTTCTGAAAAAAAAAAAAAAAAAAAAAAAAAAAATAGTTATAAATATTGATCTACTATTCATATATTTGTACTCACTACATGTTTTATTCGAATGTTTGTACATGCAAAATTGCAAATTACGAAGAATATGCAATAATGCTAAGTATTATCAGCAAAATATGAATAACTTTTAAGTTTTTATGAGTGATACACCAATACTAAGTTACTAACACTTTTAAAAGCTCAATTTTATTTAGCCGAGTCCCTAAAAGTTCATAACATTTATTTTAATGTTTGCGACAATTAAGTTGGCATCACTCATTATCTGAAAAGGGGTATTCTTGTCCCAAAATCGACTCCCCGAGTCAGTAGCTGAGAATAGACATCGACCCCCACCCCTCGCGGCGGCCCCTCTTTTGTAACGACCCCCTCCTACTAAAATGGTGTTGTCGCAGGTCGCCTTCCTATCCACGGACTATGTTCTTTTAATACTGAACCAAACATATAAAATCGAGTAATTTGTATGTCATTTGCTACACGTAAATAGTTTTCATGCCCCTTAAATATGAGATATGCTATAGTTTTAAACGATGGTATGACAAATGTATATAAAAATATATATAAGTCGCAAAGAGTTTGTTAATACATTGCCAACATATTTAAAATAAATAAATAAATAAAAATAAAATAAAAAATAAATTGTAAGATGTTGCAGTATTTAATCAATAAAATTTGGTCCTAACTGATACAAACTAGTATTAAAAGTTTAAACGAAGATCTTGATCCATAATCATCGCTTATAAGTATCTTTTTTATCCTAACATGATCAGATATGCTAGAACCACATGTTTGTTTTTTCTTCCTTTTTTTTTCTCATCCTAACAATTTTTTTTTGCATTATTAAACTACTCCATACATATCACATGGCTTGTTTTAAAAATTAGATTGTCAATTATTCATACACAACAACTCAACGTACTATTTGAGTTTTATACAAGTGACAATTCATGCATATTCGAAGTGACTGAGATATTTGTATGTTTTTTTAAAACATGCTTAAACAACGTTGTATCATACGCATTTAAAATTTGTATTATGCGAAAATATGCAAATACTCGAGTTTCATTGAATATATATGCAATTTCCTATTTGCACGAGAGGGTATTTTGGATTGTGTTTATTTTTCAAGGTGAAATTGGTTTTGAGGAAGTGATTATGATTCAAATTTTGTCCATAAAATTGCTATAAAAAGCTAAAAAGAATTTGATATTCAAATTTGAAGAAATAAGTAAAGCAATTGTTATTAGATATTTATATTTTAAAAGAAAAACTCCGAACTACTCATAACCAGTTAGCTCGGTCTTGAATCTCACTCAGATACTGCTCGACCAAAAGCCAGTTGGGCAACAAATATAGATTAAGATAAATGAATGGATACGTTTGCACATTTTTATTCATCTACAAACTAACGAGTTACTTGTTCTAGCTTATTTAAAAGAGTTTGTGTTTTTTAGTCTATCACCTAACAACTTAATCTAGATGAACTTACCTTCTTTTTACTAGTTTTAATTACATAATTATCTAGAGTATCTGAAACACGACTGTGATTTAAGTGTTTTAGCTAAGTTCACGGTCTTGTTTGAGACCAAACTTAAACCGACACCAACCCGACACCACACCATGCTATCCAATCCAAATGAGAAATTATTATGATTCCTAAAAGAATGATTAATTTTGCACATAAATGTACATGGCAACAGTTTATTGTTTTGTGAAGAAATGAGTCCGTTGTTGCAAGTTGCAACTAATGTTCAACAAAATGCTACGACGTAAGCTTAGACATAAAATTATTAAGATCCTAATTTGATTCCGATGCGATCCCGTTTTGGTCAATTGCACACCCCCTAAAAAAAATTGAGTGAGCCATAGCAAAAACAAAGAGGTCCCAAAAGATATGTGACAAATGACAATAGACAAAAAGACTTATTTGTCGGATACACCACTTTTTATTTCTTTTAAACTCATTAACTTGTTCTCACATGTCTTAAAACAAAAGTCATCCAATTAAAAATCTTTCTACTTTTAGATTATCATCTTCACCCAATCCCCATGTTAACACATCATTTTCTGTGAGACCCTTTATTAGTTTCTTGATCTTTTAACTAATCACTCTTTNGTTTGCACATTTTTATTCATCTACAAACTAACGAGTTACTTGTTCTAGCTTATTTAAAAGAGTTTGTGTTTTTTAGTCTATCACCTAACAACTTAATCTAGATGAACTTACCTTCTTTTTACTAGTTTTAATTACATAATTATCTAGAGTATCTGAAACACGACTGTGATTTAAGTGTTTTAGCTAAGTTCACGGTCTTGTTTGAGACCAAACTTAAACCGACACCAACCCGACACCACACCATGCTATCCAATCCAAATGAGAAATTATTATGATTCCTAAAAGAATGATTAATTTTGCACATAAATGTACATGGCAACAGTTTATTGTTTTGTGAAGAAATGAGTCCGTTGTTGCAAGTTGCAACTAATGTTCAACAAAATGCTACGACGTAAGCTTAGACATAAAATTATTAAGATCCTAATTTGATTCCGATTCGATCCCGTTTTGGTCAATTGCACACCCCCTAAAAAAATTGAGTGAGCCATAGCAAAAACAAAGAGGTCCCAAAAGATATGTGACAAATGACAATAGACAAAAAGACTTCTTTGTCGGATACACCACTTTTTATTTCTTTTAAACTCATTAACTTGTTCTCACATGTCTTAAAACAAAAGTCATCCAATTAAAAATCTTTCTACTTTTAGATTATCATCTTCACCCAATCCCCATGTAAACACATCATTTTCTGTGAGACCCTTTATCAGTTTCTTGATCTTTTAACTAATCACTCTTTAATCATAACTTTTTTTATGTCTTTCTATTTTTAGAAATCATCAAAGCTCTTGCCAAATAGTCTTCACAACCCAAGAAGCAAAAGGTAAATTTTTTTGAACTTTGACGTGTTATTGAGTTAGTTATATGCTTGATTTCTTACAGTTAAGTTGGTAGTTAAATTTAGTTGAAAAGATGTTAAGTTGCTTCATACATGTTTGAAATTTGATTAGCAGTTTAGCACCAATGTGAGCTTTGACTTTTTGATAGAGTTTTAATGAAGTTTTTTTAGTTTGTATTTGTATCTAATCTGTGGATAATATGGAACAACATTACAGGCTCACAGTAATCAAACGATCGAATTGGTTTCGTTCATATTAGTTCCGGAAAAAAAATGACCAAAATGCCCTCAAATTTTCAAAAAGATACAAATACCTTTGATAAGGTGTTTGAATGTTATAGAGCAGAAAAGTTGTTTCTGAAGTAAAAAATTTGGCTTTCTATAGTTAGGGGTATTTTAGTCATTTTACAATTTATCGGCAAAGTTTTTTTTGCGGGGTCTTAACAAAATATGAATTTTTCACCAAAGTTGCTACTAAGGTAACCTTTTGCAGTCAAGACATGCTCAAGATATTATATATGTTTCATTTGCTTTATGGTATTTACGTTGTTCTTGGATCAATTATGTATATGTTATCTTCTACTGATGAGGTTGTTTCAATTTGATAAAAAAGGCGTTAAATTTAAATTTTTCTGTCAACGTATGATCAAATTTTATGGTATTTAAGTTATGTTTTTCATTGTACTAATAATGCAGGACCTCTTATCAAGCTATGAATCCACAACTAAAGAAATCCAACTCAAATGGCCCCATAACACCAGAAGATCAACAAAAAACGGTTCGTATAAACTTATTAAAATGTAACATATTCAGGTTTAACAAAAATAAGCTCTATTTCAGATCGTTGAGGTGCGCGAGGCAATTAAGAAGCTCAAATCACTTGAAAAGGTCATAGAGCATCGTCCAGCTGATTTTGCTAGTTTTTGTTCTGATACATCAATATTAAGATATCTAAGAGCANTAAAAAAAATTGAGTGAGCCATAGCAAAAACAAAGAGGTCCCAAAAGATATGTGACAAATGACAATAGACAAAAAGACTTATTTGTCGGATACACCACTTTTTATTTCTTTTAAACTCATTAACTTGTTCTCACATGTCTTAAAACAAAAGTCATCCAATTAAAAATCTTTCTACTTTTAGATTATCATCTTCACCCAATCCCCATGTTAACACATCATTTTCTGTGAGACCCTTTATTAGTTTCTTGATCTTTTAACTAATCACTCTCTAATCATAACTTTTTTTATGTCTTTCTATTTTTAGAAATCATCAAAGCTCTTGCCAAATAGTCTTCACAACCCAAGAAGCAAAAGGTAAATTTTTTTGAACTTTGACGTGTTATTGAGTTAGTTATATGCTTGATTTCTTAAAGTTAAGTTGGTAGTTAAATTTAGTTGAAAAGATGTTAAGTTGCTTCATACATGTTTGAAATTTGATTAGCAGTTTAGCACCAATGCGAGTTTTGACTTTTTGATAGAGTTTTAATGAAGTTTTTTTAGTTTGTATTTGTATCTAATCTGTAGATAATATGGAACAACATTATAGGCTCATAGTCATCAAACTATCGATTTGGTTTCGTTCATATTAATTCCGGAAAAAAAAAGACCAAAATGCCCTCAAATTTTCAAAAAGATACAAATACCTTTGATAAGGTGTTTGAATGTTGTAGAGCAGAAAAGTTGTTTCTGAAATAAAAAAATTTGGCTTTTTATAGTTAGGGGTATTTTTGTCAATTTACAATTTATCGGCAAAGGTTTTTTTTACGGGGTCTTAACAAAATATGAATTTTTCACCAAAATTGCTACTAAGGTAATCTTTTGCAGTCAACACATGCTCAAGATATTATATATGCTTCAATAATGTATATGTTATCTTCTACTGATGAGGTTGTTTCAATTTGATACAAAGGTGTTAAATTTGAAATTTTCTGTCAACGTATGATCAAATTATGGTATTTAAGTTATGTTTTTCATTGTACTAATAATGCAGGACCTCTTATCAAGCTATGAATCCACAACTAAAGAAATCCAACTCAAATGGCCCCATAACACCAGAAGATCAACAAAAAACGGTTCGTATAAACTTATTAAAATGTAACATATTCAGGTTTAACAAAAATAAGCTCTATTTCAGATCGTTGAGGTGCGTGAGGCAATTAAGAAGCTCAAATCACTTGAAAAGGTCATAGAGCATCGCCCAGATGATTTTGCTAGTTTTTGTTCTGATGCATCAATATTAAGATATCTAAGAGCAAGAAATTGGAATGTTAAGAAAACTGTTAAAATGCTTGAAGGATCCTTGAAATGGAGAATGAGCTATAAACCAGAAGAGATCATTTGGGTAAGTTTAGGATGTTTTTGTAAAAGGATTTTCTATTTTTATTTTTATTTTTTTTATTCAAAATGATGCAAATGGGATACAAAACTATCTTTTAGCATCTCAGATGTATGAAGCAAAAGTACTATAACTGAAACGGGACAAAAGATATTAACTATGATGTCGTGTTAATCATTGTTGTTTACATTTGGTTGATTTAGGAACATGTTGCTGCCGAAGCAGAAACTGGCAAAATCTATAGGTCGAATTATAAGGATAAGAACGGCAGGGTGGTTCTTGTTTTAAGGCCTGCATGTCAGGTTTCGTCTCACTTCGCTGAATGTGATTATGTTATTTTCTTTTTCTTTGCATCCATGAGTTATCAGCATACTCTTAGAGTCCACTAGAAAGATGCACACATTAACTTTAAGAGGTTAAACCCATACGGGTTTTGCTACAATCAGTATAATTTATAGTAAAAAAAATCTTTTTTACTAGAATGGATGTAGAAACGAAAAAGATGAAGTCTATAATTTTGTTTGACAAGTGTTTAAGATGAACTTGTGTTGTTGACTGCTAATCTACAGAACTCAAAGTCAGTAAAAGCGCAGATAAAGTATTTGGTGTATTGTATGGAAAACGCGATATTGAATCTGCCTTCGGATCAAGAGCAAATGATTTGGTTGATAGATTTTAATGGCTTCAATTTGTCCAACATATCGATCAAGTCAACAAAGGAAACTGCTTTTATTTTACAAGATCAATATCCTGAGAGGCTTGGCTTAGCAATTCTATATAATCCACCCAAATTCTTTGAACCGTTTTATAAGGTATGCGTGCTTAATCATATGCTACAAAACAATGTCCAAAGCTCTGAAAAATAAGAAAAAAGAGGTAAACTTTGACTTTTGGAGTCAAAATCAGAACTTTTAAAGTTCAAAATGATATGGCTTTCTGGTATAACTAACAAGAACCTTGCACTATTTGGACGATTCACCACATCTAATCTATTATGTCATAAATTTCGTTGGAAAGGTGCAAGAACGATATGATACGTATGCCTTTTACTAGTACATTTGACTACAAAAGTCAAACGTTTCCTGTTGAAATAAAAGTTGACCTCATCTAAAACTGACATTTTTGCAGATCGTAAAGCCTTTCTTAGAGCCCAAGACCGCAAACAAAGTGAAGTTCGTATACGCTGACGATCCAAACACAAAAAATATCATGGAAAACTTATTTTGCATGGATGAACTCGAGTCTGTATTTGGTGGAAAAGTCGAAGAAAGTTTTGACATCAAGAAGTACGCTGAGAAAATGAAGGAAGATGATGCAAAGAGGATTATACTTAATAAAGGAGATACTTGCTTGGAGCCAAACGCTACCCTTAAATCTATTTCTGACACTGAGGAAAAAACAACCGATACAAACTGTGTAACAGAAGTTGAAGAGGAAAAGAAGTTGTCCGAGGATCAAAAGATCATTGTTAGTTGATAATTTGGAGTTATTTGCGTATATTTCTTGTTTGCATCTTTATGTATCAGTATTCAGCTTGACCACACAAATGGCGTTTGGCCTAACGGTATAAGTGGATCTTTATGCACACAATATAGACAAAAAAGCAAGAGTGAACTACATATATAGGCAATGTCATTATTTTTCTAAGTTTCTACCATTATATACATTATTATGATTATTAATAGAGTAGACTAATATAACTGATGGAAGATACTGGGACATAAGCACTTGCATGATTTACTCGAAACACCATTAATCATATTTAAGCACTACCTTCATCTTTTCAAAAGTGAAATCTTCTTTCAAGTTGAACATCTTGTGAATCTCTTCAGCAGTCTTCCCATTGATCATGTCAGCAATAGTTTCACGACGTCAAGTCCAAGAGGCTTCTGATTTGCAGATCGCAAGCAAACTGAAATGAAAACAGAAAATTATGAAGCAAATTAAAGTATGAACATATTCATGAATCGGATGATACCTATGTATAGATACAAAACAATGACAATGGAATTATTATGATTATTATTATTTTTTGTTTAATAAACACTGGATACAATAGAAATTAAACCTTAAAAGGTATTGTTGTACTCTGAAAAATACAGCAAATTGAAAAGAAAAGCCTAACTTTGAAATAATAAACGCGGTTGACCACTGCCGACTGACCGGCATTGACCAGTTTTTTGGCCGATTATCGTCATATCGCGGCAGGTAGTGCTCGCCTAGTGCCTAGGAGCCAACTAATCGGCTGCCTGGGCCGATTTTTGCAACACGCATCACTAATACACGAGGAGTTTATCAAACTTACGTCTAAACATTGATAGTCTCTTAGAAGTTTTCAAAATATAACAGTTTATTTACAAGAGGGATGGTAGATTCATAAAAAATAAATCTCACAAAATCAAATNACTAATATAACTGATGGAAGATACTGGGACATAAGCACTTGCATGATTTACTCGAAACACCATTAATCATATTTAAGCACTACCTTCATCTTTTCAAAAGTGAAATCTTCTTTCAAGTTGAACATCTTGTGAATCTCTTCAGCAGTCTTCCCATTGATCATGTCAGCAATAGTTTCACGACGTCAAGTCCAAGAGGCTTCTGATTTGCAGATCGCAAGCAAACTGAAATGAAAACAGAAAATTATGAAGCAAATTAAAGTATGAACATATTCATGAATCGGATGATACCTATGTATAGATACAAAACAATGACAATGGAATTATTATGATTATTATTATTTTTTGTTTAATAAACACTGGATACAATAGAAATTAAACCTTAAAAGGTATTGTTGTACTCTGAAAAATACAGCAAATTGAAAAGAAAAGCCTAACTTTGAAATAATAAACGCGGTTGACCACTGCCGACTGACCGGCATTGACCAGTTTTTTGGCCGATTATCGTCATATCGCGGCAGGTAGTGCTCGCCTAGTGCCTAGGAGCCAACTAATCGGCTGCCTGGGCCGATTTTTGCAACACGCATCACTAATACACGAGGAGTTTATCAAACTTACGTCTAAACATTGATAGTCTCTTAGAAGTTTTCAAAATATAACAGTTTATTTACAAGAGGGATGGTAGATTCATAAAAAATAAATCTCACAAAATCAAATGTACACCCCAAGATGTTTACCCTAGAAAATAAATTGAACAAAATTTTAACATATAAAAAAAACGCATAATTAATAAGTACAACAAAACGGAAGAAACAAAACGACTTACAGCAAGAAGATCAACAAGAGCGTCTCATTCTCTTTCACAAATTCAGAATTGAAATCCTTCAATTTCTCATGGGCAAGCTTTTCACTAGTGGTATTTTGGATTGTTATTCCCACTTACTTGATAACTTTACTATTATTAAATTAACTTAATCAACTAACATGTCTAATATATTAGTCTGCACAATTACAGTAATAGTTTATATATAAATGAACAATAAACACACATATATAGGCAAGGCAATATGGATACCCATGGAGTAAAAGGATACGTGTCAGCATTTGATAGAAAAAAGTATGCTACCAACATACTTAACCTCGGCAAGTCCCTTAAAAATTATAAGAGTTTTCTGAATAGGATAAGGCTAGTGGAAAGGACCCTCCCCAACGATGGTGAGTTTAGAAGAGAAAACTTGTGCAATATAGTTCTTAAGTGTGGCGGGAGAAAATTGATCTTTAAAATGAACACACATGATTATCACCTTCATGGGTATAAGAACAACGACAACACCATGTGGGAAATGAGATTACCAAGGGATGTTGCGAGGTTGAGGGGATCAACACCGACTGGCGTTGACCTTAACTATCAACAACGAATCTATCTAGAGATCAATAAAGAGGCTCTTGTAACCGCCTTTAACAATCTTGCTCAAATGGGACCAAACGTTGAGGCAACTAAAATGTTGCTAAACTATGTTTAGTAGTGAGTGAAGCATCTAGATTTGATCAACACTATATTCGGGCGCGCTCTTCTGTAAAGGGGAACCAATAGTGGATTGATGATCTTGTCAAGAATTGGACACTTTTGTCGAGTATTGATGCATTATGCAACGAGGAAAACATCGTGCTGACAGATAAAGAAACATGTTTACTGGTGTCCCGTGAATTTAGCATTTTTGTTTTGAATTGGGGTACGTATAGTAGTTCACAATGTAGAATGGCAAAAGTAGTCATTGCAGTTGCTCACTTGCCGCAAGTCAACAACTAATATCTGGTGCAAACACTTGTGCATGACTGTAATTCTTTTAACAGAAAACAATGAAGAAGATGAAGTATCTTGGAAGTTGAAACTAGTAGTAGTGGACAAGATAGGTATTTCACTATTTTGACTGGACAAACGGGAGTGAGGTTATATAGGAAACATTTTGGAAAGATAAGTGAAAAGCACTTATCATAAATTCGATCATCCCACTTACTTGATAACTTAACTATTATGAAGTTAACTTAACCAAGTAACATGACTTTATGATAAGTGATTTTCACTTATCTTCCTAAAATGTTTCCTGGATAACCTCATTCCTGTTTGTCCTATCAAAATAGTGAAATACTCATCTTGTCCACTACTATTAGTTTTAACTTCCAAGACACTACATCTTCTTCATTGTTTCAATTAAAAGAATTAGACTCATGCACAAGTGTTTACACCATAAATTAGTTGTTGACTCGCAGCAAGTGCGCAACTACAATGACTACTTTTACCATTCTACATTGTGAACTACTATACGTACCTCAATTCAAAACAAAAATGCTAAAGTCGTGGGACGTCGGTAAACGTTTTTCTTTATCTGACAGCACGATGTGTTCCTCGTCGCATAATGCGACAATACTCGACAAAAGTGCCCAATTCTTGAAAAGATCATTAATCAACTATTGTCTCCCATCTAAAGAAAGCACGACTAAATATAGTGTCGTTGAAATCTGGATGCTTCACTCACTAGCAAACATAGTTTAGCCACATTGTTAGTTGTCTTAACATTTGGTCTCATTTGAGCACGATTGTTAAAAGTGGTTACAAGAGCCTCTTTACTCACCTCTAGATCGATTAGTTGTTGATAGTTAAGGCCAACGTTAGTCGGTGTTAATCCCCTCAGCCTACCAATATCCTTAGGTAATCTCATTTCTCACATAGTATTGTTGTTGTACTTATATCCATGGAGGTAAAAATCATGTGTGTTCATTTTAAAGGTCAGTTTTCTCCTGCCACACTTTAGAACTATATTGCACAAGTTTTCGCTTTTAAACTTACCATCATTAGGGAGGGACTTTTCCACTAGCCTCATCATTCAAAAAAAAATCTTATAATTTTTAAGGGACTTACCGGGTTTAGTGTTACGTAACTTGTTGGTTGTTGTCATGAGCATGAGGTGCCATTATGAAGAGCCATTAAACCAGTAACCTGTGATCAACATACAACAATTCAATAATAGCCAAAATAATAATTGAAAATAAAGTTACATTTATAGTCCGAGAAAGGCACTCATGGCACATTTATTTGAAATGGTTTTTTTACAAAATGTTTTGTAAAAAAACAAGGATTGAAAATTGCATTCAAATCAGATTTCTCCCTTAAGTTATCCACAAAATAGAAAAATTGCATTTACGGATCTAACTAAGGAATAGGTGTAACCGTTTTAACTTTTGTAAGTTGCAAAAAAAACCTAATTTACATTTTGTTTCAAAATTAAACACCACGTTCAAATCAAATCATTGGGTTTCGAGTAAACTTAAATAAGCCAAATTTAACATAAAAATAAGTGGGTAAATCTATATATAAAAACCAAAGGAATATATGTAAAAGAATGTTTTATGCGGGTATTCATATTAATCTGAATAAGTTCAAAACTCTCACCTAATACTTATCCTTAATAATAGTTCGATTGATCGGGTACAATTCTGGTATAATTTTCATTCAATTAAATCAATTTCAATGTTGAGTATCAAATTTCAATTGCTGATAAATTAATGAAACCCCTAATTTAGATATGTTAAATTTGTATGCATCAAAGTTAAGTTCAAGTTACCAAAAACTAGCTAACACACAAGATAAGAATACTGTCCACAATTAATCATAGAACCGCTGTTGGCTTGACAACAATATACCATCTACCACTATCTCTAAACAATCTAAATGCATGTCAATGGACCATGTCATGTCTATGGTCAGCCTATCCTGTCAAATATTACCAAACAACCGAGCAACCCCTAGTCAAAGACGTTCATTGAGGAATAAGCCCATTGCACTCTAATAACATGGCTGTAAAGTAAATTGGGTCGTCAAATTGGTCATACCAGATAAACCTATATTTGACAGTCAAGAGATTGTTTTTCTTTTAAATGATTAATAAAAAGCTTGTTGGTACCTCCTTGTTAAGTACATAATTAGTTTTTTGCCAAACACTTTATACTGATTATCACCTTCAAAAAAGCACATAAACAATTTTTTTAAAAAAACCCCCAATTCCCAAAACCCTCCAAAACAGCTTATTTCACCTTATATGACATAAAATAACCACTTTTTTCATCCAAACACTCAAAGCCACTTCATGTCCCAAAATTTTATAAAAAATATCTTTTCACACAAACCACTTCATGTTCCAAACTTAGTATCGAAACTTACTTGAGTCGAAACAAAACAACAATGTAAGCCCTAATCACGCACACACACAGATTTCAAAACCATAATTATGAAAATCACTCAACTAAAACCCTAATTTACACAATAAACCACAATTACGAGTATCAAAACACACATACCAAGTATCAAAGACTCATACTAAAAGATATTAACCAAAAGTTCAAAGCCTTGGTATTAGAGGAAAAAAGAAAAATACATACCTGTAAGTAACTTAAAGCTAAAGAATCACGTCATAATTGCTAACATTAGCTACTTGATAATGAAGAAATCACTCAGCTCAGAGGAGAATCTGTAGGTGGAAAACAACTTGTTTTAGGGTTTTATTTATTATTATGATGTAAGGCAGGTAGATCAAATAAATGATAATCTCGGTCCTATTTAATAGTGAGAAATGGTACGTAGCAGATATTTAATGTAAGTAGTTGGGGGTTGAAGGATGACAATGGACGGTGGAGATTGTGATCCGTGTGATGTGCTACCATTGGCCGAGTAGTGCGGATTGATGATGAGGGACTGGTTACTCCATGTACAAGTTTTAGACCGAATAAGGAAATAATAATTTCTCCATTTGGTCCACCTGTGCTCTTTTTATTTGACATTCAATTCTTTTCCACTACATTTACTTCCAAAATGCTATCTACGTATGTTGTTTTTACCTCACAACCAAGATTATAGTTCAACTAGATAAACAATGATATGCATCTATGGATCTATAAACTATATAAAGTGAGATTGATGAATTAGGGTTTTACCTTTAGAACTGAATATGATGATGATGGTTTTTGTTATAGTAAGAGTGTAAATATGGTGAGGTATGTTGGTGAAAAGTTGTTAGTGTTCTTAATGGGGGGAGAGTTTAGTAATAAATATATTTACACGCATTTATGTTGGTAGTTGGGGACATCAAGACAGGGAAGTCATCTTTTGTCATATTTGGTCCTATTTTAGTTTTTATTTTTGGGTAAAAGGGTTACCCGGTAAAATATTTTTTTTTTTTTAGTTTTTATTTTTATAAATAAACACGGGATACAATAGAAATTAAACGTTAGAAGGGACCACTGTTGATCGACGGGAATTGACCCTTTTTTGCCAATTAACGTTAAATCGCGGTAGGTGGTGCTCGTCTAGTGCCTAGGCGCCAACTAACCAGCTGCCTAGGTTCATTTTTGCAACACGCACCACTAATACACAAGGAGTTATATCATATTTACAGTTAAACATTGATAATCTCGATAATTTTTCTTAAAAGAGAATATGTTAAAACAATGAAAGTTTTCATCATTTTGTTTCAAGACTAACTAATTGGGCCGTCTTTGGCTTGGACGGGCTTAAAAAAGCTACATAAAATTGACAGTTATTATATCAATATCATTTTAAGAACTGAAAAACTGTTGCCCCTAAAAATGAAGTAGAAATTTGTCACTAGTACTCAACCATTAGTGACCACGCAGACTATGCAAATTTTCAACCGTGTTAAAGGAGCAATATCTTTAAACTATGTTCAACTATATTTAGTAAGTGCAGATGCATTAAATATTGGCTAAAAGTAAGAATGCTTAACTTAATCAAACAAATATTAATAAAACACAAAAATTCATACAACACACTCCAATTCGGGTCTGTTTGAAAATATAGCATTTTGAGATATTTTCATCTAGTAAATACTAATCATACTTGATATGGACGTACCTGAGCATATTCACCCGCACACATACACTTACCGGAGGTCTTGCTAGAACGAGTCTCTCTAAACTCTCGGGTTAACGGTATGATAAGTCTACATTTCACCTCTCGTTACCCCACTCCCACTAGATTGAGTATGTTGTTGTTGTTGTTGTAGCCTCGATAAGATATCACCAATTTGTTAATTAATTGCACAATTTCATATTTATCTTTCCAAACCTCATGTTTGCACCATTACTTTTAACAACACATCTGCATCATTTCGATATATAATNTAAAGTTTCTATTGTTATAAATCAACACGGGATACAATAGAAATTAAACTTTAGAAGGTTCAATTGTTGACCGACTGCATTGACCCTTTTTTGCCAATTAACGTTAAATCGCTGTAGGTCTAGTGCCTAGGCGTCAACTAATCGGCTGCCTAGGTCCATTTTTGCAACACGCGCCACTAATACACGAGGATTTTATCATATTTACAGCTAAACATTGATAATCTCGGCAGTTTTTCTTAAAAGAGAATATTTTAAAACAATGAAAGTTTTCATCATTTTGTTTCAAGACTAACGAATTGGGCCGACTTTGGCTTGGATGGGCTAACAAAAGCTACATAAAATTGAAAATTATTATATCGATATTATTTTAAGACTGAATAATTGTTGCCCCTAAAAAATGAAGTAGAAAATTGTCACTAGTACTTAACCATTAGTGACCACGCAGACTATGCAAATTTTCAACCGTGTTAAAGAAGCAATATCTTTAAACTATGTTCAACTATATTTAGTAAGTGCAAATGCATTAAATATTGGCTAAAAGCAAGAATGCTTAACTTTATCAAACAAATATTAATAAAACACAAAAATTCATACAACACACTCCAATTCGGGTCTGATTGAAAATATAGCATTTCGAGATATTTTCATCTAGTAAATACTAATCATACTCGATTTGGACGTACCTGAGCATATTCACCCGCACACATACACTTACCGGAGGTCTTGCTAGAACGAGTCTCTCTAAACTCTCAGGTTAACGGTATGATAAGTCTACATTTCATCTCTCGCTACCCCACTCCCACCAGATTTAGTATGTTGTTGTTGTAGTAGACTCGATAAGATATCACCAATTTATAATTAATTGCACAATTTCATATTTATCCTTCCAAACCTCATGTTTGCACCATTACTTTTAGCAACGTACACATCTGCATCATTTCGATATAAAATAAATCAAAGCACAAGTAAAATAAATATATTATAAGTGCAAGAAATTGGAATGTTAAGAAAGCCATTAAAATGCTAGAAGGATCCTTGATAAGGAGAATGAGCTGTAAACCAGAAGAGATCATTAGGGTAAGTTTAGAATATTTTTGTAAAACGATTTTTTTCCATCAATTCAGCATCATCCTTGAAAGTCGGCATTCAAGGGCTTTTTTTTGCTTACAAAATGATGCAAATGGGATACAAACCATCTTTTTAATATCTCGGATGTATGGAGTGTTGGTGATATTGCGTCACCAATATGATTTAAGTGTAATGGATTGACTTGGTTGACCAATGTGTAATCATGATAAATGTTCAACAAGTCGGGGGTTTGTGCGGAGTGCACACTTGTGTGACGTTATTATGATTATCGGCCCCGAATCACGGGGGTCCGGGGGCAGAGCCCCCGGTAGAGGGGTTCCAGGGGCGGCAGCCCCTGGTAGCAGGGTCCAAGGGGCGGCAGCCCCTGCTGGCAGGGTCCCGGTATTTGGACATGTATTTTAACCCGTTTATTTAACCCGTTTTGGAGGTTATAATAACTGCTATGCAGTTATAACCGAAATTCGGTTTTTTGGTCAATTAGTATTCTCATTTTGGTTCTGGTTTTCAGAACATAAAAACGCATTCTCAGTTCAAATCTGAGCTTTATCCGATTTGAGATTTCGATAGAACCATCGAAATACTTAGATCTGATAGTGTTTCACAACTCTCAGATTACTGTGATCCATATAATTTCTAACATGGAGAAAAGTGTATTCACTTACGGGACAAAAGATATTAACTATGATGTCGTGTTAAACATTGTTGTTTACATTCGGTTGATTTAGGAACATGTTGCTGAAGAAGCAGAAACTGGCAAAATCTATAGGTCGAATTATAAGGATAAGAACGTGAGGGTGGTTCTAGTTTTGAGGCCTGCACGTCAGGTTTCGTCTCACTTCACTCAATGTGATTATGTTATTTTCTTTTTCTTTGCATCCATGAGTTATCAGCTATACTGTTAGAGTCCACTAGATAGATACACGTATTAACTATAAGAGGTCAAACCCATACGGGTTTTGCTACATTCAGTATAATTTATAGATTTTTTTGTTCCTTTTTACTAGAATGGATGTAGAAACGAAAAAGATGAAGTCTATAAATTTTTTTGATAAGTGTTTAAGATGAAGTTGTGTTGTTTACTGCTAATCTACAGAACTCAAAGTCAGTAAATGCGCAGATAAAGTATTTGGTGCATTGTATGGAAAACACGATATTGAATCTGCCTTTAGATCAAGAGCAAATGATTTGGTTGATTGATTTTAATGGCTTCAATTTGTCCAACATATCGATCAAGTCAACAAAGGAAACTGCTTTTATCTTACAAGATCAATATCTTGAGAGGCTTGGCTTAGCAATTCTATATAATCCACCAAAATTCTTTGAACCGTTTTATAAAGTATGCGTGCTTAATCATATGCTACAAAACCATGTCCAAAGCTCTGAAAAATAAGAAAAAAGAGGTAAACTTTGACTTTTGGAGTCAAAATCAGAACTTTTAAAGTTCAAAATGATACCGATTTCTTGTATAACTAACAAGAACCTTGCACTATTTGGATGATTTACCACATCTAGTCTATTCTGTCATAAATTTTGTTGGAATGGTGCAAGAACCGATACGATACGTAAGGCTTTAAACTAGCACATTTGACTACAAAAGTAAAACGTTTTGAAATAAAAGTTGACCTCATCTAAAACTGACAATTTTGCAGATCGTAAAGCTTTTCTTAGAGCCCAAGACCGCAAACAAAGTGAAGTTTGTATACGCTGACGATCCAAACACAAAAATTATCGTGGAAAACTTATTTTTCATGGATGAACTCGAGTCTGCATTTGGTGGAAAAGTTGAAGAAAGTTTTGACATCAAGAAGTACGCTGAGAAAATGAAGGAAGATGATGTAAAGAGGATTATACTTAATAAAGGAGATACTTTCTTGGAGCCAAACACTACCCTTAAATCTATTTCTCACACCGAAGAAAAAACAACCGATACAAACTGTGTAACGGAAGTCGTAGAGGAAAAGAAGTTGTCCGAGGATCCAAAGAGCATTGCTAGTAGATAATATGGAGTTATTTGCATATATATCATGTTTGCATCTTTATGTATCAATATTGACGACACAAATGGCGTTTGGCCTAATGGTATGAGTGGATCTTTATGCGCACAATATAGACAAAAAAAGCAAGATTGTACTACATATATAGGCAATTTGGCACCCAAAACATTATTTTTCTAAGTTTCTACCATAGTATACATTATTATGATTATTAATAGAGTAAACTAATATAACTGATACTGGGGCATAAACACTTTGCATGATTTACTCGAAACACCATTCATCATATTTAATCACTTCCTTCATCTCTTCAAAAGTGAAATCTTCTTTCAAGTTGAATATCTTGCGAATCTCTTCAGCAGTCTTCCCATTGATCATGTCAACAAGTCTTCCCATTGATCATGTCAACAATAGTTTCAGACATCACGTCCAAGAGGCTTCTGATTTGCATATAGCAAGCAAACTGAAATGAAAACAGAAAATTATGAAGCAAATTAAAGTATGAACATATCTCGCAAACCGTTAATCGTTACACGAAAAAAATCATATCATCGCGACGAGAATTAAATTATCTTTCTATAGATATGCACTTCTATATACTTTCGACCATTTGTTTTTTCAAAATTTCCGTCTAGAAAAATCACACGTGATTTTTAAAAATCACATGTGATTTTTAAAAATCACATATGATTTGTAAAGATCAGATGTGATTTTACTTTTACAAATCACANATTTCACGTTCTCCGCAAATTTAAAATCTCAAATAATGAGATCCGCGGATGCTTAGCCATAATCATTTTTAAAGATTATATTGGTTAAGGGAGACAAGCTAGGGCTCAACACGCCCGGATCAAGTCAAAATTTTTATTCTCACTCTTACCTAGTAGGAAAGTCAAACTCGGTGTCAAAACTTTTATTCTATTTTTGTATAATTTTTATATTTTTCTCATTTTTTTTTTTTTTTGGTTGGAATTTTTCAAATTTTTTCAATTTTTTGGTTTAAAAAAAAAAAAAAAAAAAAAAAGAAAAAAAAAAAGAAAAAGAAAAAGAAAAAGAAATCGTCGAAAGTTTAGAGAAGTGCATATCTGTAGATAGATAATAATTTAATTCTTGTTGGGATGATATATTTTTTGTGGCTTGAAGTTTTACCATTTGTAAGATATGTTGTTTTTTTAAAAAAATGTGAAAATGATTTTTTTTTATTAATTTAGATAAAAAAAAATAAAAGGCTAAGATTGGTTCTTTGGATATATGACAAATATGAGATATATATTGATCTCAACTCTATTGTACACATGCATATAATTATATAATTTTTAACTCTATGGGACCCTTAAAATATTTGAGGCACAACCTCAAAGACGGCCATGTTCATCTTCGCTAGTCAAATAACAGATAACCGTATAAACAAAATAACAGCAACATTTTAATAATAGTCCATTAGTCCATTTTAGCAAACTAAGCCCACTACACCTACAACTTTTGAAACAAACCTAATGCAAATAAATTCGGAATTTTGAATTCTCTAAAATTTCACACAATTCCGGTACGTATCAAAATTCAATTGCTGATTAGATGAATTGATGAAACCTCTAAATTCAATTTGTTTTGCAGAATTGCTCTTGATGGATGATAAGTCTGAAAAGTTTAGTTTGAATCGCTTACGTGGTAAGTATCCTTATTTATTTGTTATAACTATTTGTAAAAAATTGAGGGTAAATAGTTGCATGAAATGGATAGTGTCAGTTATTTGTATTAATTTTAACTCTAGGTTGTTATAATGTTACGGTGTTGTTGTTTAATTCTGATTAGGCTTGAGATTATAATGTCGGGGTAAGTTAGGTTATTATAAATACAATTATTTGTAATTGTGAACTTAAACCACCATCAAAGTGGCCTAAGGTTCAAGCCTGACTAGTTACGCATTTGGGGTCCGGACACATCTTAGTCAAAGGTTTGGGGTGATTATGGAAATGGTCCGAAACAGTCATCACCACGTACATCAGAGTCAAAGTCTCGCCCTCCCACGTTATAACCTGAATGGGGAAAGCCTCATTTGTTTACTGTTTTATGTAATTGTGAAGTTGTACCTCGGATATGCCCTCTTGTTTGTTCATCTGTTTCGAACTAGCTAGGTGTAATACATTTAAGTGAAACTATATCTACATAGTGGTAGCACGTGATACTCCTTCGGATTTAGGTCAAAGTTCAAGTAACATTGCTTTAGCTACATGAAAATAACAAAATATGCAGCAGTGTGAAGTTGTGACGCATTTGTAGCTACCGCTCTTTACCTGCCTAGTAGGGTGATTCGGGAATTGCGTTTTCAACAAAAAAAAAAAGAGTATTTAAAATTGCGTTTTGTCTCTAAGAAACCGGGGATAATCACTTTCTTCCAATAATTTGCCAAACGCAGGTTTCTCATTATTTGTGTTTTGCAAATGCTATAATCAGACTCCAAAACACAATCCCAAACACCCTGTTAATAACCATTGATTCGATTTGCTCAACACTAGATTTGGATATGTATATGAGCATTGATAGCATATACTACCTCCAGAATCTATAACTTGCCCACTAGCTTAAGACCGAGGAGTTGAACATGGTTAATTTTGGCGCAGTTCTGCGCCACAAAATTCATTTAGTTTTTTAAATTTGGTGTTCTCATGATTATGTGAATGCTTTTTAACAAATTGATAGATTAATGGGATGTGTTCTTTGCTTTCATGCTTTTATCCTCTTTCCTTTCTGCTTGTTTATAAACTTTTAAGTGCACGTTATATGCATTTTTGTTGGCAGGTCAACACGGTTCGTACTTTTATGTTGATCTTTTTTCATAAAAGTGTTAGGTGTTAATCAAAGTTATATTGTTAGGCATTTGTACTTTATGCGATTTAATTTCCTGTGAGGTTTAATTATTAGCAAAATGATTGATTGTGGCAGAAAAAATAGCAGTGGGTGATAATTCAAAAGTATTTGCCGCTAAGTATTCATCTCTAACCTATAACGAAAAGTGAGTATTCTATCAAATTTTTTTGTGCCTTATCTTAATTGTTTAATTTTGATTTTGGTTGAGAATTATATATAAACTCTAATTGTTCTGGCTCATATTTTTAACGCATTCATTGTAGAAAAGCTTGGGTAATAACAGCGGCCATTATACGAGAAGAGTTAGTATTCTATATTTCTATCAGTTTTGCTTATTTTATCTACAATTCTATTTTGACTCAAGTATAAACCCATATTGTTTCTCCAATTGTAGGAAAAAAGGGCTTGAAATCGCTCAGAAAAGACAAGAAAGAAGAAGTAAAACTTCAGGGTATTCATTACGCCTAACCAAGGAAGAAATGTGAGTGTACTTTGAATTTTGTTTCTTTATTATCTGTTTATCTAGAATTCTAATTTTTATTGATCTTTTCTCCGGGTTAGCAATTGAGGTTTGGTTTAGTAACGAATTAATTCATTGTAGGAGAATGATGAGGGAAGATGTTGTTGCGCAAGAAGTAGCACATGGTTGTGAAAACGAAGAATCTGAGACATTTGAGTTGAACGATCTATTTCTATCTGATTAAGAAAAATGAGCTTTTTAGTTGGGTGCTGTTTTGATTATCATGATGGCCTAATGTAAGATAACGCATGTTTCTCTGTAAAGTTGTCGTTTGTCGGATCTAGTGACACACACCAATTTCCTTCAAGTTTTCATGTTTAGACCCAAAAGCTTAACCCATGTTGAAAATCTTGCCAAGAATTCCTTGCTGGTTGATCTAAACAACTATCTGAGTTGCCCTTAATATTTTGTTTCCTTAAATCAAATATCAATAGTATTTCATTTCACAATATCATAATCATATCTGAACCATATCAGTTAAGTCAATTTGAGGAACACCAATACAAGCTTTTTGCCTCCACCTGTTGATTCAGATTCAATTGCTGATACAAGCAAATCGTTTTATTTCGGATGTATAATAATAACAAGGGCTGTAAGGGCCGCTCTCCGTGGGCTTACATACTAACACACGGTTCTACAGTTTTATCAACATGACTGAATGCTTTAATGAAAGTATGAAACCAATTACTTTTGTCGATGTGCCATCAAACGAACATAGAATAATCGAATAGTTTTTGGAGCACAAGCACTTGTGATATTGATTTTTGTACCCTACAGTTTCAAAGAAGCTTGTCATTTATAACACAGTAGAATCACGCAACGCACGCTGCTGGTGTGCTTCCTGTTCGTGAGGAAGTGTCTGAAACGATCTCACAATCACTACCCAGTCCGAATCTGTTAACCATGACAAGTTGTTTCTTCTTTGACTTCTTAGAATGACAAGTTGTTTCTTAGGCCAAAAGGTCAGAAATCATGGTTACCAAAAAAAAAATAATAATAAAAAATAAAATAAAAAAAAAAAACATAGCAACTTTTAAGCAGATTTGATATGAATTTTGTGATTAGTAACCGAGCTAGAATTTTGTTTTCGGATGGGCCAAAACAAATACAAAAGACGAATTGCAAAAGAAGTGGTATGGTAATTTTGTTTACTCAGTGGACGATCAAACTTCTTTTGCAACTTCAAATTTTCAATTGACGTCATAAACTACTGCCGTTATTCTCTTGGATGAGGCTGACTTTATATTTTAGGTGGGCTAAGTATAATATTCTGGGTGGGCAAAAACAATTTAGTTTTGAAAGTACTTACAATATATACATATATATTACTTGTAGTTAATTTACATTTTGGGTTGACCATTGCCCATCCAAGCCATAAGGTGGCTCCGTCCTTGTTCGTGATGATTTTTGCACCGATATATAGTTGGCGTGGATATGTATATTTCTTTGTGTTACTTGGTATATAGTTATACAGAAATGTACGAGTTTAGCGAAGATTAAAGAATATTCATGAATCTGAAGTTTTAAACGAGTATATTTGACTTTAGGAGTCGAAGTCAGTCAGTCACCATCTGATGCCATTAGTTTTTTTAGAGTTATATGGCATCTTTGAAAATAACTTTGCTCTAAACTAGGCTTCAATGGGTTGAAGTTAGACCTGACAACGAAAAGCTCATGAACCCATTTTAAGGTTACAACCAGCAACGACTTCTATTTTTCATGTTTGTTGAAAAATGATCTTTTGGCGGCAAAACAAACTGGCCTGGTCAACTATGACTACGAGTCATGTCGTTTCGTTTATACTTCATGTTGTTATATAACTAACAAACGATACTTCATTTCTTACTCTTAAAGATCATCATCGTCACCCTTTTCTAGTTCCAATAAATTCAATCAAAGTTTAACAAATGGCGTTCTCCTCTTTCAAAAACAAAAATACCAACAACAACAAACAAAAAAGAAATCCTATCACCACGACCAACATCATCAATGGTGCCACAAAATGTTTGGCTATACCTAGGCGTCTCCTAATTTCTTTTGGGAGAAGTGTAACAAAGGCGATAATTCCATAGAACTGCTTTTGATTGAGCAGTGTGACAAGTTGATCAAACATAAAAAAACTAGAGAGAAGGAACAAGAAAATAGCAACATCGAAGCAAGAGACAACCGAGAAGATGCCTTACAAGGCCGGATCGGAGCAATAGAGAGAAGGAACAAGAAAATAGCAACATGGGAGGTCCAAATAACGACACAAACAAAGAGGACTTATAATCCTTACTCTGAGACCAACAATCTCTTTTGCAATCTTCATGATTCCATTACGTAATATTAATGGCCCTTTATATTGTGTGTTAAATATTTGCATGATTGTGTCTCATTAAATATTTATATGAAGCTTTTCAAGTGTTTGGATGCTATAATAGTATCATAACAACAATGAATTTTGTAACAACAAGGGGTGACCCAACAATAAAAATACTAGTCTTCTAAAGAGGAGGTCAAGGGTTCAAATCCAGGGAGAAATTAAATCCCCTTGTGGCCACGGAGGTTCACCTGAGCCAACTCCAGGCTATCCAAAATGGTAGTCATCCTAGGATTAGTCGGCTCGCAATATCGTGTCGGAAACCTAGGTAACCCAAAAAAACAATGAATTTTGTATTTAGAACTTGTTTATGTATGGTACGTAATCATTGGCTGGGTTGAGGGTAATCAATCGTTTTTCTCATATTTGGTAAAGACCCTAAGGTATGACCGAAGTCAAAGAGTCAGGGTAACACTCACGAGTCAATTAGTGTGTGTTTTTAGTCGTAAGTGACTTGGTCCATTTCAAGAGAATGGACTGGTATTTACAGATATCGCATTTAGGGTTTCGCGCAACCCATCGATGCGATCTAATGTTTTGAGTGTATGAGCTTTAGCTAAACATCTCATACATTATCAATACTTTATCTGAATTGTAGTAAAGAAATAGAGGGATTCGTTTCATAATTCACCTGTAATATTTCGTAGTGATGCATAAAGTATTGTTTTGTTCATGGTTCTAAAGGCGCGCAAAGGCGTGAGGCTTGGTCGTGCCGCCACGCCTTATGCCGCCTTAAGCCACGTTTTTTTGTAAACTCGATATATATAAAATATGATATAAATATATAAATATTTTCATATTTTGTGCCGCCTTATGTCACCACGCCTTATAAAAACAAAAGTTTCGCCTTGACTTCTAAGGCTTGAAGCTTGGTTATGGCACCACATCACGCCTCACGCTATTTATAACCTTGGTTTTGATAATGTTATGCTAGTAGTGTGCATAGGATATGGTAGTTGTGGTTTTTGTCAGGTATTAAATATATTAAAGTACAAAACGATAAAGTAATATCAGAATATTAAAAGAATAGTAACAGTTTTAGCAAAATAACACAAAAGTTGAACATAAAGTTGTCATCTTGTTATGCAAATTCCCGTTATATTAATATTCAAGATGAGACACACAAAAAAAATAAAAGAACAAGAAAAAGAATAGGAATACTTTTCCTTATAAATTACTCAAAGACACAATTTTCCTCCCCATTTCGTTGCCCTAATTTCCAAAATGGCATGGAAAGTAAAAACCAAGTCAAAATCAAACAACCGGCGTTTAAATTTTGGGTACGTTTTCCACTATTTCATTTTCTCTCAATTTTTTAATTGGATTGTGATGAAAATTTATTAAGTTACAGGGAGACAATAGTCATTGGAGGTCCGCCTAAAGAAACTGAACAAAGTGAGTTTTTTTTTTTTTTACTTAAATTTTGTTCGACTTTATGATTAACTTTAAATAAAGGTTTGCTTATAAGCTTTGAATTTGTGTGTTTGGTTGTTTTAATGTTCAAGGTATCTATGTGCTGTTAAAAGTAACCGTGTATACATGATATTATGAGATTTGGAAGGATAAATATAGTTTTATAATTGATGATATTATTTACTAGACGGACGGCTGCTATTTTCAAACGGACCCGAATTGGAGCGTGTTGTTTTTGTTTTATCAGGATTTGTTTAATTGAGTGATGCGTTCTGTCTTTAGCCAATACTACTAAATGTAGTTGAACAGAGTTTAAAAATAGGGGTTGCTCGATTGCATAGTCTCTGCGTGGTCACTAATGGTCCAAGTCACTACTACAAAACCAGGCTAATGCAACGAATATTTGCAACAGTAGATTTCCGTTGCAAATTTGCAACCGTAATGCAACGAATTACCAACCGAATAGCATCGACAAAGAAAATGGTTGCAAATCCGTTGCAAAACAGAAAAATATTTCTTTTACATTTATCGTTATTTTTTCCGTTGCAAATTATTTTCAACGGAAAAGCAACGAATGACAAAACTAAATCTAAAAGAAATTATAATTTATTTTTTGTTGCAATTCCGATGCAATTTTTCTTCATTTGCAATGGAATAGCAACTGGAGACAAAATTTAAATCTAAAAGAAATTATCATTTGTTTTCCGGTGCAATTCGGTTGCAGATTTTCAATATTTGCAACGGAATAGCAACGGAAGACTTCTAAAACAAATTATCGCTTATTTTCTGTTGCAAAAAATCTAAATTTGAAGGGAATAGCAACGAAATACATAATTTAAATAAAAGGAATTCATTTCTTTCCGTTGCAATTATGTTGCAAATTTCAAATTTTTTGCATCGAATTTGCCACAGAAGATTACAATAAAATGTAAAAAGAATTATTTCTGATTTTCGTCGCAAATCCCTTGCATTTATTTATTTTTCCCGTTAATCCACTAGAGAATGCGTAAAACGATCAATGATCCTCGTAGCAAAGGTAAAGATTAGATAGACTAAATTAGTGTACGTATATAGTGTGTTAATACATATAAACAGTGAAAACATTTATTTATATTTCTCGATCTTTATATGTTTTGTCGATAACAATCGTAAAATTATCTCAAGTTTAAACCTAAGATCACATGCTTTTAATTAGTCATCATAATTATTTTCAAAAAACTTTAGATTATTTACTAAGTTACATTTTACATTTGTTTTAGTAAATCTTTTAAGTAAATTATTTACTTACATCATGCATGACATCACATGGAAGATCTTGTAAGATCTCTTGGGTACCCATGACACAAAACCCAGTACACGTGACCCAAGACCCGAAACCCATGACCCAAAACTCGGAATTGTAACCTAAAATCCGGACTAGATTATCCAATGGGCCGGATCCTTGGCTTATAACTGCTCGGATCCCTTTTATAAGGGATTCGTCGGGTCAGAGCCAAACTTGCCTATAAATAGGTCATTTCTTCGTTGTTTTTCACCCATTCTCATACATCTCTTCTTCTATTCTTATATCTCCCTAACCTCATATCTCAGATCATTCTTTTAGCTTTCTTTTAGTGATTCTCAAGGTTCTTCGTAAAAGACGAGATCACGTTTTTGCATACAAGACTTGCAAACTTCAAGAGAAGTGTTGTTAGGCTTCTTTTTTTAAAGGCAACAATTTTCTGCTACTGAAAATGATATCAATATAATAATTTTCACTTTTATGTAGCTGTTGTGAGTTCGTCCAACTCAATGACCAAGGCAAAGACGGCCCGGTTAGTTACTAGCGACCGAGTGTATATTGAGGTTGATGTCGATGAGTTGATTGATACGGAGTCTCATGTTTTCAAGAATTGGATCAAATATGATGGAACTGGCGCGTTGAGGCTCACATTCAAAGCCAACATCGTTTTAAAGGTTATTGAATTCTGTAAGAAACATGGGAAGATCCGGAATAGCGATGACAAGCTTGCCCATGAGAATTTGAAGGATTTCCATTCTGAATTTGTGAAAGAGAATCACAGCATTCTTATTGATCTTCTTACTGTGAGTGTTTTTTTTTTTTTGGTACCTTACTTCTTTTTCGTTTATGTATTGGTTATTCATGCGTATATTTATAATGTTGAAATTTTGTTTAATTTATTTTTGAGGGTAGTGGTTGGCTACCGAAACCGATAGGTCACCGATCTTTGAAACAAAAACTGCTGAGACATAATAACTTTTTGTAGAAAATAGAGCTGCAACTCTTCTAATGTATGGCAAGGAAAGTAAATACAAATCATCATAGTTCACTTTGTGAACAAAAAAATAAAATAAAAACAAAATCAACATATGTGGATACGAGGTGTACATTTTTATTTTGTGAGATTTATTTATTTATTTTTTATAAATCTATCGTCCCTCTTGTAATTTTGTAAATAGACTCCTTTAGTTTGAAAATTTGTAAGAGACTGTCATTTTTAGCTGTAAATATGATACATTCCTCGCGCATTAGTGACGGGTGTTGCGAAAATCGGCCTAGGCAGACAATTAGTTGGCGCCTAGGAACTAGTCGGGCACAGCCGCACCAACTGCTGTGATTTGGTGTTAATCAGCCGTAAAACGGGTAAACCTATTTTTTTGATTTTAAAGTTAGGGTTTTCAATTGGCTGGATTTCCAAGAGTACAACAATACCCTTAACTCCTTCAAGGTTTAATTTCTATTGTATCCTTATTTATAACAAAAAAATAAACAAATTTCATTGTCATTGTTTTTGTATTTATCATCATCGGGGTCATGGAATATGTTTATACTTTAATTGGCTTCATAATTCCCGTTTTGATTTCAGGCTGCATGCGATTTGCAGATCAGAAGCCTCTTGGACGTAACTTCTGAAACGGTTGTTGACATGATCAATGGGAAGACTGCTGAAGAGATTCACAGGATGTTCAACTTGAAAGAAGATTTCACTTTTAAAGAGATGGAGGAGGTGCTTGAATTTGATGCATTTTGTTTCAGGGGTATCATGTAAGGCCTCAAGCGTTTATGTCCCAGTATCTTCCATCAGCTACAAGACTTAATGCCTTTCTATCTTTCTTAGGTTATGCTTGTTTGTCTACAAAATGGCTAGTCTCCTTTTACAATTTACTGAAAAAACTGGATCTATGAAACCTCTACATATACGAAAGGATCTTTCGTCGAATTGTAGGTCCTATTTTGATGGGACCTATATCTAAAAAGGAGTAAACTTTAGGCATCTTTAAACCAGTTCAGAATGTTATGTATACCCTTTCAGTCCTTTACTATTTATTAACTTTTTTTTTTAAACCCGCTTGGACTAGTTATCTATAAATTCGAACCCAAGTAAATCCGTATTCACATAGATAAGTTGGAACTTTCCCCTCTAAAACTAATAACTATTTCACCTTGGTATAAGCATAAACGCTCGCCTTAGTTGGTGCTGCTGGACTCATCTTCTGATAAACAGAGTACTTTTCATCTTTGACAATATAAAGCATAAGTATTCCTGCCGATAATTCCAAAGAATTTCGCGTCAACAAATACGCTACATAATTTCTCCAACTCATCATTTCGACCTTTTCATTCTTACAAATAGCGGCATTAACATACTTTGATTCAAATAAAGGCCAACTCAATTCCTATACTCCATATACACACTTTCTTATTATACAACTTTGGCAATCATATTATTTTCTCATGAATTTCCACCGGAACTTAACTATTACCTCATGATCCCCTCATGTTCACGAGGCAATAACCAGATAATCTATAAACAACAGCTATCCAACAGCAGCATTTTATTAATAGTCCATTAGCCTATTTTAGCAAATTAAGCCCACTACACATTAAAGGCCTATAACTTCAATTCATGCCATCATCCTTCCGTCAGCAACCTCCCCGGGCCGCACAAGTACACCATGGATATGTTAGAAGCCGAAGATCGAATCAGTGACTTACCTGATTGTTTAATCCTTGAAATCCTGTTTCGTTTACCAACCACAAAAGAGGCCACTCGAACAGCTTGTCTCTCCAAACGATGGATACATCTCTGGACTTTACTTCCCAACTTTATATTTATAATAAAGGATAATCAATCTCGCTGTGATTTCTTTTCATTCGTGGATAAAACCATTAATCTCAGCAAATTCCATCTGCATACAAGTTATAATTCTAGCTATCAATCGCTACTCAATAAATGGCTTCGTTATGCTCGTGATCATAATGTACAAGACGTTTATATGTCCTTATGGCATGATCTTGATCATGTAGAGAGGGGTGATCAGATTGTGTTAGATGACTCGCTCTTCGTCAACTCATCTCTCACTAATCTTAAGCTCTCATGCGACTTTGTTAATCCTAGTCTCTTCGGATGGACAAACCTTAAGTCTTTGTCTCTTTCAAAGAAATCGGATTTAGATGACGAGACTCTTGAAAATATTTTATCCGGAACTCCTCATCTTGAAACACTCCAGTTGAACGACTGCTCTGGCTTTACCTGGATAGATATTACTTCAAAGAGTGTTAAGAACTTTGTCATATCTGGACGCAAGAGGCTTGTTGATGATTCATATGTACATCTAAATGCTCCTTATATTTTGTCATTAACGGTTGATGGAGCTTTGACCTCATGCTCTCTTTACTTTAGAGATCTGTCATCGTTGGTCGAAGCTAAGTTCTCTTACCATGTCAACGATTATGGTTACGTTCCTTTTTACGATGAATATGAGGAACGAGATACGCTTAAAATACACATCCTACAACTTCGCGATGTCAAGAAGCACCCACTTAAACTTAAACTTGGGAATAGGTGTTTAGAAGTAAAATATGTCCCTTCGATCTTATTCAGCCGCCGCCTCCTCCACCGGCCACCGGCTATATGCCGGTGGTCCGGATAACTCAGCTGCCGCCTCCTCCTCCCTCTCCTTTCCTCTTTATGGCTTGCGATCTATTTATCTCTCTTTCCATCTCCTTTCCTCTCGTTCCCCTCTCTTTAGCTTTCTACGTTTTTACTTTCAAGGCCACCGCCCCCCCTACAACCAGTAAACTTTGGCGACTACCCTTCTTAGTAAAATTGTTCGGGATGTTGAAGCGTGGAAGCGAGAAGCTAAAGAAAAGGATAGAGTTGCTAGATGATTCAGGTTTTCTTACTTGTATGAATAATTTCTGGGTAGATCTACTTTCTATGTAATCTCTGTTATCATCAATGAAAATTATTAAAAAAAAAAAAAAAAAAAAAAAAAAAACTCTGTTTTTTCTTACATTAATCTGTCACATGTTTTACTTCACATTATTTCTCAAAAACTCAAAACTATTTAATTTGGACTTCAAGTCGCACTAGTGATGATCAGTCACTATATATTCTTCTTGGGCATATGTTTTATTTTGAAGGGATGTGATTGCAATTTACTCGTTACTATTTTTTGTTTGTAGGTTCTCTCCATTCTGAAAGCTGAAGGTTTCGTCCTTCCATGGAAGATCAAAGTCGTTGATGATGAAGAGTTCGATTGATAGATGGCACTTTAAGTTCATGGAAGGGCCCTTGCAGATTACAATATTCAAAAGGAGCCACCTTGTCCTCCGTCTGTCTTGGTGGCGATAATTGAAGCTGCTTCTTTTTTTATGGTTTATATAATGTGAATGATTTATGGGATACTTTTTTAGTGTTGGTAGACAATGAAAGTTTTTGGTGCAAATCTGGTATTTTCACTATTGTGGTTGTTTTTTCAGTTTGTTTGATTTCAGTTAGCTTTGATTCAATTGTTTATAGCTTTGATTCAATTGTGTATGATACAACAAATAACCATTTGTGGAGGTGTTTGGGATTGCTTATTTAACTGTGTCTGATTATAAGCAGTATTTGTATAATCAGCTTCGTTGGGAGTTGCTCATTCTCAACTGTTAGTTTCAATAAGTAGATAAGTTGTTTACTTATATACATTTTCCTGTCAAGGGGATGTTTCTTTTTCTTGTTAGCTAAGAGAATGGGTCCACAAACCCTTTTAATATTATTTCTTTTCTAAGTGGGGCCCATTATTTCCCTTAGTTGGTCTATATCCACAAGGCTAGAATTGTAACCCCCTCCCCAATAAGTGGCTCATATAGATGTGGAGCCCACACACTCTCTTAGCTAACAAAAAAAATAAACACCCACCAGCAGCAGCTACTTTAATTGGTTTAACAAAAAAAATAGACTAGCATAGTAATCACTTAATATTGCACAGTAATATTGCACAGTAACACTCACCAGCAGCAGCTACTTTAATTGGTTTTTGAATGTATTGTTCCCTTCATCTACTTTAATGTTTCACTTTTCTCTTTTGTCTTTCAATTCCTTGCCAACATATATGAAAATTTATAGATAAATTGGTCAAAATAAGCACTACTAATAATCCAGACATGTATACACATACCTTAGCTTCCTTTTTGGTGTTGGTCTATGTCTATAGAAAATTGGTAGTGAGTAGTGACATAGCGTTAAAACTAGATGTCTAGATGTAACAATTTTCTGTGATTCTTTTTCTTAGTGTTTTTACTACAATGAAAGCTAAACTAGTATAGTTTAAAAAGTGGGTAAGGATTGCAGTTAGGGTGTGATACCTCATAAATTTTACTAAATAAAGTGGGTAGCGGTTTTCAATCTTTATTGGTTGTTATCCCTTGAGTAGAATTTGCAGCCAATGTATTCAACCTTGATGCTGCATCTGCAATATAANCATAAAGGCCTATAACTTCAATTCATGCCATCATCCTTCCGTCAGCAACCTCCCAATCAGTGACTTACCTGATTGTTTAATCCTTGAAATCCTGTTTCGTTTACCAACCACAAAAGAGGCCACTCGAACAGCTTGTCTCTCCAAAAGATGGATACATCTCTGGACTTTACTTCCCAACTTTATATTTATAATAAAGGATAATCAATCTCGCCGTGATTTCTTTTCATCCGTGGATAAAACCATGACTCAATCTCGCCTGCCTAATCCCAACAAATTCCATCTGCATACAAGTTATGATCCTAGCTATCAATCGCTACTCAATAAATGGCTTCGTTATGCTCGTGATCATAATGTCCAAGACATTGATCTATCGTTATGGCATGATGTTGATCATGTAGAGGAGGGTGATCAGATTGTGTTAGATGACTCGCTTTTTGTCAACTCATCTCTCACTAATCTTAAGCTCTCATGCGACTTTGTTAGTCCTAGTCTCTTCGGATGGACAAACCTTAAGTCTTTGTCTCTTTCAAACAAATCAGATTTAGATAACAATTCTCTTGACATTATATTATCCGAAACTCCTCATCTCAAAACATTCGAGTTGAACGACTGCTATGGCTTTACCATGATAGATATTTCGTCAAAGTGTGTTAAGAACTTTGTCATATCTGGACGCAAGAGGCTTCTTGATGATGCAACTAGTGTACATCTGCATGCTCCTTATATTTTGTCATTAACGGTTGATGGAGCTTTGACCTCATGCTCTCTTTACTTATTAAATCTAAAATCGTTAGTCGAAGCTAAGTTTTGTTACCATGTCTACGACTATGGTTACGTTCCTTTTTTCAACGAATATGAGGAAGAAGATACGCTTGAGTTACACATTGCATTACTTGCCCATTATGCCAGGAAGCACCCGCTTGAACTTAAACTTGGGATGAGGTGTTTAGAGGTAAAAACATGTCCCATCAATATTTAGTTTTTCTTACATTAACTTGTCACATGCATGTTTTACTTCACATTATTTCTCAAAAACTCTAAACTTATTATTTAATTTGGACTTCAACTTGCAATCAGTCACTATATACTTCTTGGGCATTTGTTTTTGTTCTATTTTTTTTTATATATATATTTTTTAAGGGATGTGATTTCAATTTACTCCTTACTATTTTTTGTTTGCAGGTTCTCTCCATTTTGAAAGATGATGGTTTCGTCCTTCCACAGAACATCAAAGTCGTTGACGATGAAAATTTCAATTGATAGATGACACTTTAAGTTGATGGAAGTGCCCTTGCAGATTACCTTACTCAAAAGGAGCCACCTTGTCCCCGTCATGGTGGCGGTCATTGAAGCTTTTATTTATTTATTATTATTATTATTTTTTTTTTTAATGTTTATGGTTTATATAATGTGAATGATTTATGGGATACTTTTTTAGTAGTGTTGGTAGACAATGAAAGTTTTTGGTGCAAATCTGGTATTTTCACTATTTTGGTTGTTTTTTCAGTTTGTTTGATTTCAGTTAGCTTTGATTCAATTGTTTATAGCTCTGATTCAATTGTTTATGATACAACAAATAAGCATTTGTGGAGGTGTTTGGGATTGCTTATTTAACTGTGTCTGATTATTATAAGCAGTATTTGTATAATCAGCTTTGTTGGGAGTTGCTCATTCTCAACTGTTAAATCTGAAAGCATAAGCAGTTTCAATAAGTAGATAAGTTGTTTACTTATATACATTTTCCTGTCTTAGACTAGCATAGTAATCACTTAATATTGCACAGTAATATTGCACAGTAACACTCACCAGCAGCAGCTACTTTAATTGGTTTTTGAATGTATTGTTCCCTTCATCTACTTTAATGTTTCACTTTTCTCTTTTGTCTTTCAATTCCTTGCCAACATATATGAAAATTTATAGATAAATTGGTCAAAATAAGCACTACTAATAATCCAGACATGTATACACATACCTTAGCTTCCTTTTTGGTGTTGGTCTATGTCTATAGAAAATTGGTAGTGAGTAGTGACATAGCGTTAAAACTAGATGTCTAGATGTAACAATTTTCGGTGATTCTTTTTCTTATTGTTTTTACTACAATGAAAGCTAAACTAGTATAGTTTAAAAAGTGGGTAAGGATCGCAGTTAGGGTGTGATACCTCATAAATTTTACTAAATAAAGTGGGTAGCGGTTTTCAATCTTTATTGGTTATTATCCCTTGAGTAGAATTTGCAGCCAATGTATTCAACCCTGGTGCTGCATCTGCAATATCAGGCTGCCCAAAAACTGGAAATTAATAATTAAATGGCTATAACAACCCCATAGAATGGGCTTAGTGGCTTTCAATCTTTATTAGCGACTAGACAAGTACCCATGCATAACGACAAAAATTGCTAGAAAAAAATAATTACAGTTACGGTATCTTGAGATGGCAACTATTGATAGAGCTTGTAATACAGGAAGGTGTATGTTGTTTTGGTTCTTGTGGAGCTTATGTATTTAAGAATCTGCACCGCATCATCTGATGTAACTGCTGGAAGAACATAAACATCTATGGTTAACTCTGCTCCATTGGCTAGGTTGTTTCCTGAAAATGTAGCCTTCATGCCTTTTCCAACTCTTGTCCTGTACCCTTGCAAGCAAAAAACAAATTTTACCTTGGTTTTTTGTGGGTTCATAGAACCAGGTAAACGTTGACTACATAATTCAAGCAAAAAACAGTGACCAGTGAACCAGGTAAAGACTACATAAATTCAAGCAAAAAACGGTGACCCAGGTAAACGTTAACTGACAAGATGTTTCTTTTACAAAATTTGTTTTTGCCTTTTAAATTTAAAGAACTCAAAGTGAGTAAAAGCGCAGATTAAGCATTTGGTGTANGATACCTCATAAATTTTACTAAATAAAGTGGGTAGCGGTTTTCAATCTTTATTGGTTATTATCCCTTGAGTAGAATTTGCAGCCAATGTATTCAACCCTGGTGCTGCATCTGCAATATAAGGCTGCCCAAAAACTGGAAATTAATAATTAAATGGCTATAACAACCCCATAGAATGGGCTTAGTGGCTTTCAATCTTTATTAGCGACTAGACAAGTACCCATGCATAACGACAAAAATTGCTAGAAAAAAATAATTACAGTTACGGTATCTTGAGATGGCAACTATTGATAGAGCTTGTAATACAGGAAGGTGTATGTTGTTTTGGTTCTTGTGGAGCTTATGTATTTAAGAATCTGCACCGCATCATCTGATGTAACTGCTGGAAGAACATAAACATCTATGGTTAACTCTGCTCCATTGGCTAGGTTGTTTCCTGAAAATGTAGCCTTCATGCCTTTTCCAACTCTTGTCCTGTACCCTTGCAAGCAAAAAACAAATTTTACCTTGGTTTTTTGTGGGTTCATAGAACCAGGTAAACGTTGACTACATAATTCAAGCAAAAAACAGTGACCAGTGAACCAGGTAAAGACTACATAAATTCAAGCAAAAAACGGTGACCCAGGTAAACGTTAACTGACAAGATGTTTCTTTTACAAAATTTGTTTTTGCCTTTTAAATTTAAAGAACTCAAAGTGAGTAAAAGCGCAGATTAAGCATTTGGTGTATTGTATGGGAAACGAGATATTCAATTTTGCTGCTGATCAAGAAAAAATGATTATTGATTTCGATGGCTTCAGTTTGTCCAACATATTGATAAAGTCAAACTAAGGAAACTGATTTTATCTTACAAGATCAATATCTAGAGAGGTTCGGCTTAGCAATACTATACAATCCACCTATATTCTTTTAGCCGTTCGCGTGTTTTATCCTCTTCTACAAAACAATCAAAGTTCTGTAGAGGCACACTTGGACATTTGGAGTGAAACTTGGCACTTGTGAAGTTTCAAATAAGAGTAAATTGCAAAAATTGTCCTTGTGGTTTAGCTAAATTGCGGGTTTCGTCCTTGTGGTTCATTAAGTGCAAAAATGGTCCGTTTTTTCCACTGTTACGTCCGTTTTGGTCCTCCATCATTGCAAAAATCGTCCTGAACAGTGAAATTTGGCTAAACCACACGGACGATTTGTGCAATTTACACTTAAAATAATATGAAATTTTAGATAAGTAGCAAGATACTTGCATTATATTGATTGTTTACAAGATCTAATCTACTTTATAAACAAGATTTCTCTGAGAGGCACAACATCGTGCCAATCTGTGAGTTCAAAACTTACACATTTGACTTCAAAAGTCACATGTGTCCTATCGATAAAAGGGTGAACTTTGTTTACGCAGACGATCCAAACACAAAAACCATCATTGACAACTTATTTTGCTTGGGTGAACTCGAAGTTGGCATTTGGGGGAGAAAATGAAGAAAGTTTTGATATCAATAAGTACGCCGAGAAAATGAAGAGAGATGATGCAAAGAGGATTGCTCTTAATAAAGGAGATAGTTGCTCTGAGCCTAACACTACCCTTAACTCAAATTCTGTCACTGAGGAAAAAACAACCGATACAAGCTGTGTAACGGAAGTTGATGAGGAAGAGATGTTGGCCGAGGATCAAATTATCAAAAGATCGCTGCTAGTTGCTTATTTGAATTGCTGCATACATTTTGTGTTTTAGAATGCTGCAAATGTGTTTGCATCTTATATCAATATTGCCGTGACGAAACAAATGGTGTTTGGCCTAATGGTATGAGTGGATCTTTATGACAGTTATATTTTGTGAGTTCAGGTACTTCACGGAAATCCAGTATTGTAAACTCTAGTGAAATAAAAACTGGCTGCACAATACAATAAGTTTTATATTAATAGTGTACAGAAGATACGTACTTCTATTAGATCTAGGCACCCAACCATAATTTACGAGTTTTTATCTTGCTATTATACAATTTTACACGCTAATACGAGAGTATAGTAGACTCCAAAACATCAGATAGTATGAGTTTCCTCTACAAAAAGCTTGTTTTTAAACAGCAATTTACTGAAAGAACTGAAGCTATGAAACCAGTACATATAGGAAAGGACCTTTCGTCGAATTGTAGGTCTTTGATGGGACCCATTACATGAAGACGAGAAATCAAGGATTATGAGATATACAAAAGGAGATAGTTTCAAGAAAGTCGATTCTTGGTAATGCATCAAACTTGCTGATTCATTAGTGAACCATCTCATCTAATTTTTGTCTGTATCGAGCTAAATTCTGCAATAACAAGCAAAACCCATGTAAGATTAGATTAACCCGTCAACATTCTTTTTGTCAAATATAGTTACTTAAAGCTACTTGTTAGAATTATAAAATCTAACAAAAAAAGTACTCCGTAATCTTTAGGCAACCTTAAACCAGTTCAGAATGTTATGTATACCCTTTTACAATTTATTAACTCTTTTTAACCCATTTGGACTCGTTATATAAATTCGAACCCAAGTAAATCCGTATTCGCATAGATAAGTTGGAACTTTCCCCTGTAAAACTAATATCAAATTCACCTTGGTATAAGCATAAACGCTTGCCTCACTTGGTGCTGCTGGACTTCCTCTTCTGATATACTTTTCATCTTTGACAATATAAAGCATAGGTATTCCTGTCGATAGTTCCAAGCTTATAACCTGAAACAGTATGCAACATTAGATTTTCAAAATCATAACACAAAAGAGAGGCGGAAAATCCTTATTTTGGCCAAATTAAGTTAATATAAACCAAGTGGAAAAATCTAAGTGAACACACATTGTGAGAATCTCATAAGATCAGACTCTCACCTCTTGCGAAGTTAGTTTGTCAAGATACATTATAATGGACCTCAAGGAATTTCCGTGTGCTGCGATCATTACATTCTTTCCAGCTTGTAGTTGAGGTTCAACCTGAACAATTTCCAAAACAAGCGTCTTAACTCTTAATTCTTAAATTATCGAATTATTAAGAGTTCCGCAACAAAACTACATCCAAGGGCTACCTCCTAAATACTCCTCAATTGTAACTGATATCTATTTCTCATTATTTAATATCATATAATCACTTTCAAACGCGGATCAAATAAAGGTTTACTTACATGTTCTTTGAAGTAGGCAACGGCTCTTTCAGCACACATCTCCAAACTCTCACCATTTGGTGGAGGAATATCAAAACTACGACGCCACTCATGAACTTGTTCTTTCCCATATTTATCAGCAGTTTCTTGCTTGTTTAAACCCTGCAATTCCCCATACCTGAACCAGTAACGAGTAAGAAAAATAAAACTTTGAATACAAAAGATAGAATTGATGTAAAACACTTACATTCGTTCATTTAGTTGCCAAGCTGTAACAACTGGGATACATTGCTTTTCAGTGTCTTGACTAAAAATTTGACTCCATGATTGAGCTTGTTCGCTTTCATTATGCAATACAATAGGTACCTACAAACGGTTATAACATAAACCTATTATTATAAAAAAGGCTAATTAGACAAAATACTAAACCGGGGCAAAATGAAAAGAAAAAAAGACGTCAAGAAAAATATGTATGTGGATACCTTCTTGCGGCGATGTTGAGTCATGGCAAGCATAGCTGTCATTTGTGCACGAATAAGTGCAGATGTATATATCATGTCAATAGGTATATTGCTTATTCTTTTGCCGGCTTCAACTGCTTCTTCCACTCCTTTTTTAGTTAATGGCACATCAACGCAACCCGTAAACAAGTTCTTTTCATTCCATAAAGACTCGCCATGCCTAATCAATATCAATGCAGCTTCCTCTAATATTTATATATAAAAACACATGTTACAAAAGTTTCACAAAGACGGTTAAAACTCGAACGTTAATCAGAAGCAGAATTTGTATATACAAACATTAGCAACTGATTAGTGAGACCTCAAGTCTTACTGATCTAATAATCAGTTAACAAGAATCAAAAAGCCAAACGCCCTGTTAACTAAAGAAGATATCATACTTGTTTTCTTAGGGGAGTCCACTTTGGTGTTTAATGGGGTCGAGACTTGATCCGAAACTGTAGTTGTAGTCTGAAAAGAAGATGCTTGCATAACCACTGCACCCCTCTTTCTACAGCGCTGATTTCGTGACACTCCAAGATCAATCTTGAAACCTCTTGAGGTCAACCGCAGAGAACTATTTCCAACTTCTTGATGAAGAGCAGAATTGTTGATGCACCCGTGAGATTTGATAGTACCAATACATCCATTAAATGCTGTTGCAGCCATTCTGAGAATTAAATAAACTGAGTATGAACTCTCTAGTTGTCAAGTTAAGATATTCACTAAAAATGAGATAATATCATGATTAGCTAAAATATGCAATTGCAATATATAACATCTTATTTGCATCTATTAAGCTCATACATGCATTAAAACATTCAATATGCTTATTCAAACTGCTTATTTCACTCTCAAGTATTAAAAGAAGTGGTTTGAATAACCAATTTCAAAAACACTCA
The DNA here is from genome assembly GCA_014162995.1 of Artemisia annua. Classification (NCBI taxonomy): domain Eukaryota; kingdom Viridiplantae; phylum Streptophyta; class Magnoliopsida; order Asterales; family Asteraceae; genus Artemisia; species Artemisia annua. The sequence goes on along the minus strand of LBNU01004561.1, from coordinate 58,636 downwards.
AACTGCTTATCAAAATACCACTAAGCAGATAAGCAATATTTGATTTACTTCAATTAGAGTGTTTCGTATAGTTTAACTTATGTATCATCAAGAGACTCGTATCAATAAAAAGCATGTGCTCGATCACAAAACAAACCTTAATACTAAAGTTTAAAATACTTGCAAACAAGCCTTTTTTTATGAACATCTAAAATTAGCCCACATTTTAAGAAATAAAACCCACAATGAAAACATACCATACAAATCAAACCAACCTATTCAAACAACTTCACCTATAATAACACCAAAAAAAAGAGTTACAATTTGACTTTTAAAGTCAAACATGCTCCTCTTCAACTACAAAATTGACTAACATTTTCAAACTTATTCAAATTAATATCTTATGAAATAAATCAAATATATCACACTCAATACATTAAAAACATTATTAGTCATGAATTTTAATCAAGATACACATAAACATTGCAATTAGTATATACCAACTTTGACCCTAAAAGTCAACTTTTAACAAAAACAGTAACTGTAATCTGTAACAAGAAACCATATACACATCAAATTCTTCCAAGTGGGTGTTACTGTAAACACCCTATAAAGCCGAAAGCAATAAACTACTCGGATATCCTTCCGGTTTCAACTAAAACCTTAGCAGAAAGATACTAATAAGCCACAACTTCAAGCTTACAAGAGGCTCAAACGTCTTATCTATACTATACAATCCACCTATATTCTTAGAGCCGTTTTATAAGGTACGCGTGTTTTATCCTCTTCTACAAAACAATCAAAGTTCTGTAGAGGCATACAGGACTTTTAGAGTGAAACTTGGCACTTTTGAAGTTTCGAATAAGAGTAAATTGCAAAAATCGTCCTTGTGGTTTAGCCAAATTGCAGGTTTCGTCCTTGTGGTTCATTAAGTGCAAAAATGGTCCGTTTTTTCCACTGTTACGTCCGTTTTGGTCCTCCACCACACCATCATTGACGACTTATTTTGCTTGGGTGAACTCGAGTTGGCATTTGGTGGAGAAAATGAAGAAAGTTTTGATATCAAGAAGTACGCCTAGAAAATGAAGAAAGATGATGCAAAGAGGATTGCTCTTAATAAAGGAGATAGTTGCTCTGAGCCTAACACTACCCTTAACTCAAATTCTGTCACTGAGGAAAAAGCAACCGATACAAACTGTGTAACGGAAGTTGATGAGGAAAAGATGTTGGCCAAGGATCAAATTATCAAAAGATTGCTGCTAGGTTCTTATTTGAATTGCTGCATATATTTTGTGTTTTAGAATGCTGCAAATGTGTTTGCATCTTAATTGTATCAATATTACCGTGACAAAACAAATGGCGTTTGGCCTAATGGTATGAGCGGATCTTTATGACAGTTATATTTTGTGAGTTCAGGTACTTCACGGATATCCAGTATTGTAAACTCTAGTGAAATAAAAACTGGCTGCACAATACAATAAGTTTTATATTAATAGTGTACAAAAGATACGTACTTTTATTAGATCTAGGCACCCAACCATAATTTACGAGTTTTTATCTTGCTATTATACAATTTTACACGCTAATAAGAGTATAGTAGACTCCAAAGCATCAGATAGTATGAGTTTCCTCTACAAAAAGCTTGTTTTTAAACAGCAATTTACAGAAAGAACTGAAGCTATGAAACCAGTACATATAGGAAAGGACCTTTCGTCGAATTGTAGGTCCTATTTTGATGGGACCCATTACATGAAGACGAAAAATCAAGGATTATGAAATATACAAAAGGAGATAGTTTCAAGAAAGTCGATTCTTGGTAATGCATCAAACTTGCTGATTCATTAGTGAACCATCTCATCTAATTTTTGTCTGTATCGAGCTAAATTCTGCAATAACAAGCAAAACCCATGTAAGATTAGATTAACCCGTCAACATTCCTTTTGTCAGTTATAGTTACTTAGAGCTACTTGTTAGAATTATAAAATCTAACAAAAAAAGTAATCTTTAGGCAACTTTAAACCAGCTCAGAATGTTATGTATACCCTTTTACAATTTATTAACTCTTTTTAACCCGTTTGGACTCGTTATATAAATTCGAACCCAAGTAAATCCGTATTCACATAGATAAGTTGGAACTTTCCCCTATAAAACTAATATCAAATTCACCTTGGTATAAGCATAAACGCTCGCCTCACTTGGTGCTGCTGGACTTCCTCTTCTGATATACTTTTCATCTTTGACAATATAAAGCATAGGTATTCCTGTCGATAGTTCCAAGCTTATAACCTGAAACAGTATGCAACATTAGATTTTCAAAATCATAACACAAAAGAGAGTCGGAAAATCCTTATTTTGGCCAAATTAAGTAAATATAAACCAAGTGGAAAAAACTAAGTGAACACACATTGTGAGAATCTCATAAGATCAGACTCTCACCTCTTGAGAAGTTAGTTTGTCAAGATACATTATAATGGACCTCAAGGAATTTCCGTGTGCTGCGATCATTACATTCTTTCCAGCTTGTAGTTGAGGTTCAACCTGAACAATTTCACGTAAATCTTTAAAAAAAAAATGATTTTCCAACTTTCTTTGTCCAAAACAAGCGTCTTAACTCTTAATTCTTAAATTATCGAATTAAGAGTTCAGCAACAAAACTACATCCAAGGGCTACCTCCTAAATCCTCCTCAATTATAACTGATATCTAATTCACAGTATTTAATATCATATCATCACTTTCAAACGCGGATCAAATAAAGGTGTACTTACATGTTCTTTGAAGTAGGCAACGGCTCTTTCAGCACACATTTCCAAACTCTCACCATTTGGTGGAGGAATATCAAAACTACGACGCCACTCATGAACTTGTTCTTTCCCATATTTATCAGCAGTTTCTTGCTTGTTTAAACCCTGCAATTCCCCATACCTGAACACCAATTAAGAATAAGAAAAAAGACTTTAAACACCAAAAACGGATTAAGGTACAACACTTACATTCGTTCATTTAGTTGCCAAGCTGTAACAACTGGAATACATTGCATTTCAGTGTCTTGACTAAAAATTTGACTCCATGATTGAGCTTGTTCACTTTCATTATGCAATACAACGGGTACCTACAAACGGTTAAAACATAAACCACTTTTTGTCAAATATAGTTACTTAAAGCTACTTGTTAGAATTATAAAATCTAACAAAAAAAGTACTCCGTAATCTTTAGGCAACCTTAAACCAGTTCAGAATGTTATGTATACCCTTTTACAATTTATTAACTCTTTTTAACCCATTTGGACTCGTTATATAAATTCGAACCCAAGTAAATCCGTATTCGCATAGATAAGTTGGAACTTTCCCCTGTAAAACTAATATCAAATTCACCTTGGTATAAGCATAAACGCTTGCCTCACTTGGTGCTGCTGGACTTCCTCTTCTGATATACTTTTCATCTTTGACAATATAAAGCATAGGTATTCCTGTCGATAGTTCCAAGCTTATAACCTGAAACAGTATGCAACATTAGATTTTCAAAATCATAACACAAAAGAGAGGCGGAAAATCCTTATTTTGGCCAAATTAAGTTAATATAAACCAAGTGGAAAAATCTAAGTGAACACACATTGTGAGAATCTCATAAGATCAGACTCTCACCTCTTGCGAAGTTAGTTTGTCAAGATACATTATAATGGACCTCAAGGAATTTCCGTGTGCTGCGATCATTACATTCTTTCCAGCTTGTAGTTGAGGTTCAACCTGAACAATTTCCAAAACAAGCGTCTTAACTCTTAATTCTTAAATTATCGAATTATTAAGAGTTCCGCAACAAAACTACATCCAAGGGCTACCTCCTAAATACTCCTCAATTGTAACTGATATCTATTTCTCATTATTTAATATCATATAATCACTTTCAAACGCGGATCAAATAAAGGTTTACTTACATGTTCTTTGAAGTAGGCAACGGCTCTTTCAGCACACATCTCCAAACTCTCACCATTTGGTGGAGGAATATCAAAACTACGACGCCACTCATGAACTTGTTCTTTCCCATATTTATCAGCAGTTTCTTGCTTGTTTAAACCCTGCAATTCCCCATACCTGAACCAGTAACGAGTAAGAAAAATAAAACTTTGAATACAAAAGATAGAATTGATGTAAAACACTTACATTCGTTCATTTAGTTGCCAAGCTGTAACAACTGGGATACATTGCTTTTCAGTGTCTTGACTAAAAATTTGACTCCATGATTGAGCTTGTTCGCTTTCATTATGCAATACAATAGGTACCTACAAACGGTTATAACATAAACCTATTATTATAAAAAAGGCTAATTAGACAAAATACTAAACCGGGGCAAAATGAAAAGAAAAAAAGACGTCAAGAAAAATATGTATGTGGATACCTTCTTGCGGCGATGTTGAGTCATGGCAAGCATAGCTGTCATTTGTGCACGAATAAGTGCAGATGTATATATCATGTCAATAGGTATATTGCTTATTCTTTTGCCGGCTTCAACTGCTTCTTCCACTCCTTTTTTAGTTAATGGCACATCAACGCAACCCGTAAACAAGTTCTTTTCATTCCATAAAGACTCGCCATGCCTAATCAATATCAATGCAGCTTCCTCTAAAATTTATACATAAAAACACATGTTACAAAAGTTTCACAAAGAAGGTTAAACTCAAACGTTAATCAGAAGCAGAATTTGTATACAAACATTAGCAACTGATTAGTGAGACCTCAAGTCTTACTGATCTAATAACCAGTTCCAAGAATCAAAAAGCCAAACGCTCCGTTAACTATAGAAGATACCATACTTGTTTTCTTAGGGGAGTCCGCTTTGGTGTTTAATGGGGTTGAGACTTGATCCGAAACTGTAGTTGTAGTATGATAAGAAGATGCTTGAATAACCACTGCACCCCTCTTTCTACAGCGCTGATTTCGTGACACTCCAAGATCAATCTTGAAACCTTTTGAGGTCAACCGCAGAGAACTATTTCCAACTTCTTGATGAAGAGCAGAATTGTTGATATACCCATGAGACTTGATAGTACCAATACATCCATTAAATGCTGTTGCAGCCATTCTGAGAATTAAATAAACTGAGTATAAACTCTCTAGTTGTCAAGTTAAGATCACTAATAATATCATGATTAGCTGAAATATGCAATATATAACATCTTATTTGCATGTATTAAGCTCATACATGCATTACAACATTCAAGATGCTTATTCAAACTGCTTATTTCACTCAAGTATTAAAAGAAGTGGTTTGAATAACCAATTTCAAAAACACTCAAACTGCTTATCAGAATACCACTAAGCAGATAAGCAATATTAATAGCTAATCCCAATCACCCCGTAAACTAACATGCACCCTTACAGAAGGTTCAATCAGATTGTTTCATATAGTTTAACTTAAGTATCATCAAGAGACTCGTATTAACAAAAAGCATGTGCTCGATCACAAAACAAACCTTAATACTAAAGTTTAAAATACTTGCAAACAAGACTTTTTTTATGAACATCTAACATTAGCCCACATTTTCAGAAATAAAACCCACAATGAAAACATACCATACAAATCAAACCACCTATTCTTCAAACAACTTCACCTATAATAACACCAAAAAAAAGAGTTACAATTTGACTTTTAAAGTCAAACATGCTCCTCTTCAACTACAAAATTGACCAAGATTTTCAAACTTATTCAAATTAATATCTCATGAAATAAATCAAATATATCACACTCAATACAATAAAAGCATTATTAGTCGTAAATTTTTATCAAGATAACATTGCAATTACTAAATACCAACTTTGACCCTAAAAGTCAACTTTTAACAAAAACAGTAACTGTAATCTGTAACAAGAAACCATATACACATCAAATTCTAACAAGTGTATGTTACTGTAAACACCCTTTAAAGCCGAAAGCAATAGACTACTCAGATATCCTTCCAGTTTCAACTAAAACCTTAGCAGAAAGATACTAATAAGCCACAACTTCAAGCTTATAAGAGGCTCAAACGTCTTATCTCGTTACAACATAGATTGGAAAATTAAGTTAACTAAAAGCCATAGAAGTAAATTTCATACCAAAATAAGCAGGAAAAAATATGAAGAAATCAAATAATGTGTTTATACAATGTGGGTCATTGTTAAGAAAAAAAACTTACCTTATTTATAACCTTCGAGCTTATTTAGCGTTTAAACTGAGGAAGCTTAAAGGGTTTATTACAAGGAAAATAATATAAAGTTGACGGATATGTCAATTATGGTGCAATGAGAAGACAGTTAAGCAAGCATGTGTGTATTTTACAAGTGTTTGAAACTAAGTAATTAGTGTGTGTTGTTATATAAGTGCTTAGAAGAAATCGATGAGGTGTTTAAGAAGAAGGAAGAAGACGAAAAAAGAAATCTTGAAAACCTTTTTATATGTTTTGTTAAGTTGATATGCACTCCCACCTTTTTATGTTTTCAAAGGTTGGTTGTTTGTTATTTTTATAGTGTTTTGGTACACATGTTGTTTAATTCTTGGATGATACATGCATAATATATTGTTGTTTAATAGTTTTGATTATTTGTTTAGTAAGGGATAATTGCATGAAATATATATAATTGTCACTTTTTGTACTATGAGTAGACTTTTTTTTTTTTTTAGATCTATGTATTGTGTATCGTATGACCAGTTTCGTGTATTATTTAACCAATTTCCTAATATTTCATTTTAATTTTAGTTTATGAATTAAGAGTAAAATCACCAAATTAATAATATACAACTGATTACACAATATATCGAAAGATAGAATTCAAAAGTTTACTACACAGATCTAAAAAAAATAATAATAATTGGCTACACATAATTATAAAAAGTAACAAGTTACATACATTTTCGTGCGGTTAGTCTTTAATATTATTGACTTGCGCTTATATAACGTGTCTAGTAAAACAAGTTGGGACTTATCATTATTCATCTAGTCATCGTATAAACTAGATTGAGGCTTCTACTTTCATTTAACAAGACATTATATTATTTAACAAATATGTCATTCTTAGTCATTTTGCTCAATTATATATTAAGTTATTAAAATTAAATTCTAACGCACTTGACGGCTAAACCAACCCTTCAACAAGCATAAAGGCCAAAACAAAAGTCCATGGCCCATTCTGAAAAGCCGTGAATCTCATTCATGGAGCCCACAAAACAAACAAAAGTATATACTAGTAATTGTTAATACTTAATAGGAGTAGATTATGTCACTATGTGTATTTGTAAACACTCAATTCCATCGTTCATTGTTTAATGATTCATGAAACAAAAGTATATACTAGTAATTGTTAATACTTTTTTACGTTTTCAACCATTTTTTTTTAACGTTTTCGGCAACTGTAGCAACTTTAAAACCCGTTGGATCGGACCTAATTGGCGGTGGGTGTAGTTATCGGAGGTAAACAGGTTGGATCCCCAAAGTGAAAAGCGTTTGTGAGTGAGGGTGAACAGTCGGGTTATATCAAATTGGCAAAAGGGTCGGGTTAAAATAAGTTGATATAGTATATTGATATAATTGGCACCTCTACTAATAATATGACACAAACAAACAAACACACGTTGAGTCTAAACAAAGCCTAACCATGGCGACCCCGCAAAACGACCCCCCCATCGAAAGATGCGAATGGATCTGGGACTGGGAGGAGAAGAAGATGAGAAAAAGAAGTATCAAATTCGTGCCATCTTTGTACAAGATATACGAAAAAGTAGTCGTAAAAGCAGCCGATAAGCAAAAAGTAAAAGAGATTAAGGTGTCAATTGATGTAAAAAATGCAATCATTAGTGTTTGGAATAATGGGCAACGTGTTGATGCGCATAAAAAAGACGAGTATTGGACGAAGCAGGCAATTCGCTATTCTTCTCAGTTTACGATTGAGACGGCTCACGGTTTTAAGCGATCTAAGAAGGTGTTTTTTTTTGTTTTTGGGCTTTTCAGTTATCGCTTGATGTCATGTTTTATAACACACTTTTTAAATCATGTATTATCGTGACATCTGATTGCTGTTTAGGTGTTTGCCAACCACTCGGTGCATACCACAGACTCCGACCTAGAGAGTAGTGAAAACTGGAGTAAAGTTTCATTTGAACCCAATTTAGAAAAGTTTGGCATGCGCTTGCTTGAAGATGATACCGTTGCTTTGATGAGGAGGCGTGTGGTCGACTTAGCAGGATGCCTCGGAAACAGTGTAAACGTTGAACTAGATGGAGCATTTTTTCAATTCAGAACGTTTGAAGAATATGTGCAACTTTACCCACAAGATACTGGAAGGTTCTTTTTAATATTTATGATGAATACCTTTTATTGTTATTTAGTTTTCATTGCTAATTTGATGCTAATCGTCTCTCATTTTATACAGGGTTTACGAGAAAGTTACCGATAGATGCGAGGTTTGTATTTGTATAGCTGATGAGGAGTTTGATCAGGTATACATATTTGTATAGAGTTTATGAACAGTTAAAGCTTATAAAAATAAATATTGGCTAATATATGCTTATGTATTAATTAGGTAAGTTTTGTAAATAATTTTGCAACGCTGAAGGGAGGGTCACACGTCGATTATATAACCAGTCAGGTTACGGGTTTCCTGGCTAAGAAGCTTATACATCTCAAACCAGATGAGATAAAAAGCCACCTTTGGGTGTTTGTCAATGCCCTTATTGACAACCCTGCTTTTGATTCGCAAAACAAAGAGAATCTGACGACTGATAAGGACAGTTTTGGATCAACGTGTAAACTCACACATGAGTTTTTGAAGAAAGGTATGCAGAACCACTATAATTTATTTATTTATTTATTTACTATTTTTTAAATTCCTGAAAGTGGTGGGTTTGAGAACTTTTGTTATTGTCTGGTTAATGTTATCTGTTTTTGCAGTTGTAAATTCGGATGTATTGGACAGATTACTTTCATATGCAGATGATAGGCGGATTGAAAAACTTGAGAAAAGAAAAGGGAAACTCAATATTCCTGGACTTGAAGAGGCTTACTTGGCTGGTACGGCTGAATCAGGAGACTGCACTTTGATTTTGGCAGTAGGAGATTCTGCCAAAGCTTTTGCAGTAAGCTGTCTTGCTTGTTCTTTTATAGTTGGATCCGTGTATTCATATAAAGAATCATTTAAGTGGTTCTTATTTTTGCAGATGTCTGGATTATCTTATTTGGGCCAAGATAAGTATGGTATGTTTCCTTTGGAAGATAATTTGCTCAATTTGAGGAGAGCAACTAATACAGAATTGCTGCAAAACGCTGAAATTCAAAACATTAAGAATATTCTTGGCCTCCAAGATGGTAAAAGTTATGTAAATAAGGAATTGAGATATGGACGCTTGATGATTATGGCTGATCAGGTGTGTACCAATAACTGTTACTATCCATTGACAATATCAAGTGTCTGCATTTTTTTATGCTTATAGAACATACATGATACATGTGTTTTGTAGGATCCTGATGGTTCACTCATCAAAGGGCTATTGATCATGATCTTTTACCGATTATGGCCATTTTTACTTAGAAAAAATTTTATGTGCATATTCAAGACACCAATTGTTAAGGCATCTTACAAGAATAATAATATGGTATTGTTCCATACAATGCCCGAGTATCTGGAGTGGAAGAGACAATTGGGAAAGGAAGCAACAAAATACAAAATAAAGTACTATAAGGTTTGTTTATGAAAATTTTGAATAGCAACTATATACATACATTGTTGTTTTCGCAAATTTTAATATAATTCATTATCTCTAGGGGCTGGAAACTATTGAAAGTAAAGGAGTAAAGTATTGTTATGCTAATCTTGATCAGCACATTGAGGACTTATATTGGGTTGATGACAAGGATGATTATGCAATTGACCTTGCCTTCAGTACGATGAAGATTAAGGAGAGAAATGACTGGCTTCGAGCACCTGAGGTTTGGTTATTTAGTTATGATTACAAAAATAGTAAAAACACATGCTGGGCAACTTTTGCCCCAGTTTGACCCATTTATATCAGGGAGACATGACATGAATTTCATTACAATCATCGTTTCTTGATGCAGGATTATTTTGACCCAAAGGAGAAGCATATCCGCAAATTCATCAACACAGAGTTCAAGCAATATGTGTTGGCTGATCTCCAAAGATCAATCCCATCAATGGTGGATGGGTTGAAACCTGGGCAAAGAAAGATCCTGTTCTCTGCATTCAAGAAGCCCATTACTCAGGAAATTGAAGTTGGTCAATTCAGTGTTTATGTGTATCAGCACTCTGCTTATCATCATCATCATGGTGAGGCGAGTCTATTCAGTACCATTATCGGCATGGCCCAAAACTTTGTTGGTAGTAACAATGTGAACCTTCTTCAGCCGATAGGGCAATTTGGTACACGTCTGATGGTGAGATATACAATTTAAAAACATTTACTGTTTTGTATACATCGCATATTCTAAAGTCTATTATTCCTTTGCAGGGTGGTAAAGATCATGCAAGTGGCAGCCCTATTTTCACTCAGCTCTCTCCTATCACACGATATCTTTTTCAAAAGGATGATGAACTTATTCTCGACTACTTGAATGACGACGGTCAATCCATTGAGCCTAAATGGTAGTTTATAATCTATGTGTATTTTTATAAGTATATGATATTGTTTGAATTGGTTGTTATAAAGATTTTGATTTTATTATTATTATTTATTTATTTATTATTTTTTTTGAAAAAGGTTTATTCCAATCATCCCAATGGTTCTGGTAAACGGAAGTGATGGAAGAGGGACTGAATGTAGCTCGTTTATTCCAAATTATAATCCACGAGAAATTATTGCTAACCTAAAACGCCTACTGAATGATGAAGCAATGGTGCCTATGCTTCCATGTGTATAAAGGATACGAAGGAAATTTTGAGGAAACAGCGTCAAAAAGGATCCTGGATACACCACAGAAGGAAAAATATCAATGGACACGACGGATGGTTTTAGGATCACTGAACTCCCAGTAAAGAAATGGACTTGGGATATACGAGGAATTTTTGGATGCAGCTCTTGGGAAGGACATAGAGGTAAATTAACAAGATTTAAATTAACTAGTTTTAGATAGCTGTGCTTAACAACCCCATGTTCTTTTTGCAGGATTACACGTCTCCGCCGCTATGATGATACTACTGTGGATTTAAGATTACCATGACTAAAAAACAAATGGAAAATGCAAAAAAAGAAAAAGGGGGTTGTTGAATAAATTTAAGCTAACAACTACATTAAGCATGGCTGACATGCATCTGCTTGATGCAGAAGGTAAACTAAAGATATATGACACCCCTGAACAAAGTAAGTACATTATCCATGGACAAAAAAAGATTGATGTATGCTCTTAATATATTCACTGACTGTCATATTCTTTCTGTGTACAGTTCTTGAGGAGTTCTATTTCACCTTCGTCTTGACTTTTATGAAAGGAGGAAGGTCAGTCGCATGTTCCTTAAACTCATTTTAATTGTTTAAGACTCTGTACTAACCCAAATGTGGTCATGGCTAACAGACAGCTCTGCTTCGCGAGCTAAAGAAAGGTGTGTTGGTATGGAGAACAAAATTGAGTTTATTCGTCAAGCTTCCTGGCGGGAAAATTTTTGTTCTTTGGAACGTCGTTTTCATGATAGGTGCGCTTTGTTAAAAGGCAAAGGTTTTAAATCTTCAACAACCATTGAACGGGAAGCCGAACAGTTAGGGTGGGTTAGAAACTAAGGAGGAGGTGAATTTAGAAGACGAGGTGGCAGCAGGAGGATACAATTATTTGGTGGATGTTGCATTTAATGCCTTTTTGCCTGAGGATCTGGAAATGTTAGAGAATGAAATAGGTGAAAAGAAGAGAGAGTTTGAGGAGCTCACCACAAGAACTGCCAGTGAGATATGGCTAAAAGAACTTAATGATCTTGATATCCAACTTGCTGTGAGAAATGAAACCTTATCTTTGCTAATATGTGTTTTGGTTCTTCTGACATGACAAGTGATTATGTGAACTAATAAAAATATCGCTTGCAGGGAGAAGGATATCGTTTGTCATCCCCTAAGATAGCAGAAGGTAAAACCATTTTTAATATGATTTAGTCTTGGCATGTCAAGTTTGTGACTAACATAAGTTATTTAAACAACAGAAGCTCCAAAGAAGAAAGCACTAACAAAACGAGCACGAGCTGCAGCTGGACCACAAAGCTCGAACAAGAAGATACGTGTGCGGTGAGTGATTCTGATGAAGAAGAACCTAAAGATGACAATGATGCGACTGAGGATTCTGTTTTTGAAGATGAAGAGTGAGGTGCAAGTGATTGAAGAAATATGTGTTTGGTTCTTCTAACTATGAATTTCAAAAGTGGTGGGAATTATGCTTGTTTTCTTGAATTTCAACTTTTGTAGTAGGTATAGCTTTTGGACTGCAATTCTATCTTCCATTTATAGTATTTGTTATAGTTTTTTTCATCAGTTACCGGTAACAAAATTTCATAAATAATAAAAAAATTTCCTCGACTATAAACAAATTTAATGTATTAATGAAGTAACTAGATACAGAAGCATCATTCCAAAACTGCCCCATCCTTTTAAAAGTTGGGCATCAAAACTTCGGTCCTAAACCTTTCAAAGTTTTTGATAAGTGGATTGGAGATGCGGGCTTTCTCGAGGTTATTACTAATGCTTGGGCTTCTAATTTTGGGTATGCGACCCCTGATCTTATGCTAAAGAATAAACTCAAGAGTCTAAGGTTGGCTATTAAATCCTGGACGTCATCTCAAATCACGGCACAGAAGCAGGCTAAGGAGGACCTTGTGCGTTCTCTCATAGACTGGGACATTAAAGCAGAAGCAGGGCAAGTCAATTACATTGATGTTGAAAAAAGAGAAGAATGGTTAATGGACTTAAATTATTTAGATCAACTGCATAGGGATGATCTTAAGCAAAAGAGTCGGTTGAAGTGGGCTGTGGAAGGGGATGAAAACACTCGTTTCTTCCACTCTATTATCAAGCATAAGTAAGCTAACTTCAACATCAAAGGAATTCATGTTGATGGAATTTGGTGTGAATCCCCTGACTTGATAAAACAAGCAGCTGTTGCACATTTCTCTTCTAGATTCACAGAATGTAACAGGTCTCGTCCTACTTTCAACAGTTCTTTGTTTCGAAGGTTGTCTACTGTTGATGCGAATCTTCTAGAAGCAAATATCTCCATGGATGAGATCAAATCTGCTGTTTGGGACTGTGATGGATCAAAGGCCCCGGGGCCGGACGGCCTTCAATTTCAAGTTCATTAAATCCTATTGGGAGATTATTAAATATGACTTTTTAAATTGTGTCAAATATTTTGAAACCACCGGAAAGTTTGCTAATGGGTGTAAACCATCGTTCATCGTATTAATTCCCAAAAAAGCCGATCCCCTCGGATTCTCTGACTATCGCCCGATCAGTTTAATAGGTTGCGTTTATAAAGTTATCTCTAAGATCCTTTCCGCGAGATTAGCGAAAGTAATTCCTTCGATCATTGGCCCAAATCAAACGGCATTCATAGAAGGAAGGCAAAATTTAGACGGCTGTTTAGTTGCAAACGAGATTATACGTATGGCTAATATTGAAGATCTTAATCTCATGATTTTCAAAGTCGATTTCGAGAAGGCTTTTGATAGTGTTAACTGGAACTTTCTTCATGACATTATGAAGCAAATGGGGTTTGGTGAAAAATGGAGAAAATGGATCGATGCTTGCCTCTCCTCGGCCTCTAACTCTGTCATGGTCAATGGTTCACCATCTAAGGAGTTTAAAATGGAAAGAGGTCTTCGGCAAGGAGATCCTCTATCCCCTTTTCTATTCCTTATCGTTGCTGAAGCCCTCCAAGTCGCTGTTTTAGAAGCCTGTAGTAAGGGTGTTTTTAAAGGCATCACTCTAGCAGACGGGGGTGCAAACCTTTCTCTTCTACAATACGCGGATGATGCCCTTTTTATTGGTGAATGGTCGCGTTTAAACGTTAAAAACCTCATTCTTATCCTTAAATGCTTTGAAAATGCTTCGGGGCTTAAAGTGAATCTCTCTAAGAGTAGACTTTTCGGGATTGTCATTCCAAACATTGAGGTAGAGGAGGTTGCATCTTCATTGGGATGTATTCATGATTCCCTCCCATTCATGTATCTCGGTCTCCCGGTTGGTAAGAAGATGCGATTATGTGATGGATGGAATGACGTGATAAATCGTTTCAGAGAAAGACTTTCTGCTTGGAAAGCTAAGGCTCTATCAATTGGTGGGAGGCTTACGCTTGTGAAATCAATTCTTGGTAGTCTTCCAATATATTACCTTTCCTTATTCAAAGCTCCAAAAAAAGTTATCAATCTCCTTGAATCCATTAGATGTCGATTCTTTTGGGGATTCAAAGAGAATCAACGAGGTATTTCTTGGGTCAAATGGAATAGTATCCTTTTAAAGCCAAGCATGGGTGGTTTGGGAGTTGGTAGCCTTCTCGCCAAGAATCTTAGTCTTCTAGGAAAATGGAAATGGCGCTTCCTCACGGAGAAGGAAGCCCTCTGGCGAATGGTCATTCAGAAGTTTTATGGGGATTCTGGTGGCTTCGGGTCTTTGACAGATTTTCCTGGGCCCAATGGCATTTGGTGCGATATTATAAAGGCTATGGAAGATATAGAAATCATTGATCCCACTTTTAAACAGTCATTTCATATAAAAGTTTCAAATGGAGCTAATGTATCGTTTTGGAAAGACACGTGGTGTGAAAATGGGATTCGGTTAATGGACTTATTTCCTAGGCTGTACGCTCTTGATTCCTTCCAAGATTGTAAGCTTATTGATCGATGGCATCTTGTTGATGGCTCTTGGTGTGCAAAATGGGATTGGAGACGTCCACCTCGTGGCAGGGCTATTGGCGACGTTATGGACTTAGTTTCTACGATTGGCAACCTCTCTCTATCCTCTACCTCTACCGACAGATGGTCATGGTCTAGAATGCAACGCTGAAGGGAGGGTCGCACGTCGATTTCATAACCAGTCAGGTTACGCGTTACGTGGCTAAGATTGTAAATCTCGAACCAGATGAGATAAAGTGCTACCTGCGGTTGTTTGTCAGTGCCTTTGATCCTAATCCTAAATTTGGTTCGAAAACTAAGGAGACGCTGACGACTGATGATGGCAATTTCACATTAAACTGTGTACTCACAAAAAGTTTTTTGAAGAAAAGTATGAAGAACCACTTTTTTATTATTATTATTATTATTATTATTATTATTATTATTATTATTTTATTTCTGAAATTAGTGGGTTTGAGGACTTACGTTATTGTTTTGCAGCTGCAAACATTCTTTTGAAGAAAAAGGCAGGGGAACTTAAAATAAATAAGTTGGTTGATGCGCGCTTGTCAGATACGGTGTATGCATCTCTTTGCACTTTGATTTTGACAGAAGGAGATTCTGGACAAGTATTTGCAGTAAGTTGTCTTGCTTAATCTTGATACAATTCACATATAAAATGATCAACAAGGTTTATTATTTTTTGCAGGAGTCTGGATTAAGTGCTTTGGGGAGACATAAGCATGGCTTGGTTCCTATTAGAGGTAAATTGGTGAATGTGAAGAAAGCAACTCCTAAAAAATTGTTGAAAAATAGTGAATTCCAAAACATTAAGAAGATTATTGGCCTCAAAGAACGTGAGAGTTATGAAAATGTAAAGGAACTAAGATATGGACGCGTGATGATTATGGCTGATCAGGTGTGTATACTGACTTTATACAATGACAATATTCTGTCTTACATTTTTTTATAATATACATGTGTTTTATAGGATCATGACGGTTCACATATAAAAGGACTCTTGATATCTGCCTTTCACCAATTGTGGCCGTCGTTACTGAGCATTGATAATTTTTTGTGCGTGGCTTCAATACCCATCTGTGTGGCTTTTCACAAGAGGAGTGAAGAAATTGTTTGGTTCTATACACAAGCCATGTACGAGAAGTGGGAGGAAAAAGCCAGATTAGAGGAGTACACAACACAGCGCTACAAGGTTTGTACCTGAAAACTTTGAATAGCAGTTAATCCATGTATTAATTTTTGTAATTTTTAATATCTTTCATCATCTCTAGGGGCTTGGACATATTGATAAAAATGTTGGAAAAAAGTTGTTTGCTGAACTTTATCAGCAGCAAGTCAAATTCTTTTATCGGGAAAATGAAGAAGATGATAGAATTATTCAGGCCGCCTTCGGTAAGGATGTTGAGGCGAGAAAACGCTGGCTTCAAGAACCTCAGGTTTGTTCTTTTTCTCAACTTAGCTATAAACAGTATAAACAGTTATGGTATCAAAGGTGTTTAAGTAAAAAGATATCATTTAATGGGTCATACTATGATAGGCAGTAAAATCGTTTATGCCAGCCACAAGACCCTTTTGTGCCCGCTTATGAGTTTTGTAACTCGTTAAAGTGTGGAATTATGACCTTTTAAACATGGGTTTCTTTTTTCCGTATTTTTTGACATGCTGTAACTATTACATGAAATTATCTGTTAACCGCTTAACTAGTCTAAATCAATTTATGGTACATAACCTGGACACATATAGAGGCATGACCTCGAGTTAGTCGAGTCAGTTTCAAATCTTTTTAGGATCTGTTTTTTAAGAGCCCCCGAGACTTGATTTAATGCACCTGTGAATGTCAATAAGTGAACACTGATCGCCTCTTGATGCAGGATCATATTGCTGATTGGGATCAAACAGTAAAGCGTTATCGATTCCGTGATTTCTTCATTAAAGAAATAAAACATCATGCAGCAGCGAACCTTCTGCGATCAATCCCGTCTATGGTGGATGGATTCAAACCTGTTAACAGAAAGATCATGTTTGGTGCTTTAACGAATAAAAAATTTGAAGACAAGATTATCAAAATGGAGCAATTTGTTGGATTTGTGTCGGGTATGGGGGGGCGAATATAGCGGGTGCGATCATTGGCATGGCCCAAAGTTACGTCGGGAGTAACAACATTAACCTTCTTCAGCCGATGGGGCAATTTGGTAGTCGAGAAAAGGTACAATACAATTTAAACATTTACTGTTTTGTATACATTGCAAATTCTGAAGTATATTATTTGATTTGCAGGGAGGTAAAGACAAAGTCAAAGACAGATATATGAGTACACGGCTAAGCCGCATCACACGTTATCTTTTTCGTAAGGCAGATGAAGTTTTACTAAACTACATGGCAGGCGATCATCAATCCATTGAGCCCGAATGGTAAACTTTATCCATGAGTATTTTTATTAGCATATAATATTTCTTAAATTGGTTGTTATAATGATATATATGTATTTTTAAAGGTATATGCCGGTTATACCATTGATACTGGTGAATGGATGTGATGGAGTATCGTTCGGACGTCGCTCCTTCGTGCCAAAATATGATCCACGTAAAATTATTGAAAACATAAAGCGCCTACTGAGAGATGAAGCATTGGTGCCATTGGATCCATGGTATAGAGATTTCGCTGGAGAAATTGAGCAAACTCCATCAAAGAATACTGAGTACACAATAAAAGGAGTGGTCAAAACAAAACCAAGAAATACTATTCTGATAGCTGACCTGCCACTCAACAAGTTGCCTGAGAAGTACATATCGTATTTGGAAAAAATCAAGGGGATTGATATCGAGGTAAATGACTAGTTTTAAACAGTTAACGCGTAAATTGTATATTTTATTTTATTATATTTAGGTCTTATATGGCAACCAATATTCGTTTTGCAGGGCTACAAGGAGGACCGTGGGGAAGATAACGTGCAGTTTACACTTTACTTGAGTAAAGATCAAATGGCAGATGCAAAAAAGGAGGGGTTGTTGAATAAATTTAAGCTAACGACTAAAGTGAGCACAAAAAACATGTATCTGTTTGATGCAGAAGGTATACTAAAGAAATATGACACCCCTGAACAAAGTAAGTACATTATCCATGGACAAAAAAAGATTGATGTATGCTCTTAATATATTCACTGACTGTTCATATTCTTTCTGTGTACAGTTCTTGAGGAGTTCTTTCACCTTCGTCTTGACTTTTATGAAAGGAGGAAGGTCAGTCGCATGTTCCTTAACTTCATTTAATTGTTTAAGACTCTGTACTAACCCAAATGTGGTCATGGCTAACAGACAGCTCTGCTTCGTGAGCTAAAGAAAGGTGTGTTGGTATTGGAGAACAAAATTGGGTATATTCGTCAATCTTCTGCGGGACAAATTTTGTTCTTTGGAATGTCGTTTTATGATAGGTGCGTTTTGTTAAAAGGCAAAGGTTTTAAATCTTCAACATCCATTGAACGGGAAGCCGAACAGTTAGGGTGGGTAGAAACTAAGGAGGAGGTGAATTTAGAAGAAGAGGTGACAGCAGGAGGATACAATTATTTGATGGATGTTGCAGTTGGTAGAGTAATGCCTGACGATCTGGAAATGTTAGAAAATGAAAAAAATGAAAAGAAGAGAGAGTATGAGAAGCTCACCACAAGAAATGCAAGAGAGTTATGGCTAGAAGATCTTGATGATCTTAAGAGAGCACTGATTACAGAATATGGCTATACAAAGTAAATTTGGTAATTTTTTTCTTCTTAAAAACAGTTGGCCTGTAGGATTCACAGGAAAAGGAGAGTGAACTTGTAAAGAACAGAGAGGCGGCTGCTAGTGGTTCATCCATACCACTGATTCAGATTGATTTATTCACAGATTAAAACTGTAAACTTCATCTATGATTGCAAAAATTGTACTCATGATTAAAACTGTAAACCAATGAGTTGCACCAAGTTTCGGTGCCTTAAGCTGCTATTGATCTTCACTTCAGTTACGTACTCTTTTATTCCTTGTTTAGAACCTTGTGAAATTTTCTTGAGGGCAACCGGTATCCCTTCATGGGATCGGGTCATACGGGTCGGGTCGAAGTCGGGTCAAGCCTAAAAAATATATACCTGAACCCGACCCTATTTGAACTCGGGTTGGTCGGGTTCGGGTCAAATTGGGTCGGGTCAACTCGGGTTCGGGTCTGTACCATTTATATAATCCCAAAATTTAATTTCTTAAATTTAGTAGCTAAAATCTTAAACAAGTAAAAGGAACATGTATAAATCACTTAATTTTTTTTATTGCATTTGTTTGTTACCATACCAGTAGGCTTGTTGCAAATTTGCAATTTGCATTTGTATAAGTTTTTGTAACTTTTATCTTGCTCCTCTCTTTAGTGCCATCGTATGTGTTATAAAACAAAAGAATAAACATACACATTTTGCAACAAGACCTGATCACCATATTGCAACAATGGTTCTCATTTGTTTGCAAATATGAGTAATTAACTTGGTACTTTATTTAAAATCATTATCACAAATTCACAATGGTTCTCATTTGTTTGCAGATTTCTCATATCAGACATGTACTAAAATCACATATTTGTAATATCCAAAATACCATAGTGTCTATTGAAACAAACATCCAATGTAAATATGAACGCGTTCGTTCGACTATAAATAAGTACTCAAACTGAAAGACAGAAATACATTTGATCAATAGCGAAACGATCTATAAAACTATCTCAAAAGCAAACTTTGGCACATAATAAATGAGACACTGGTATTTGGCTTAGAAGATGCTCTTTACACCATGTATACAGAACAAAACTACTTAAACTAAACAAAAACTCTCACCACAACTAAAGTGTACCAAATATAACCAATATTGCAGTAGCCACCAAAAGTGCAGATCATATGCGGACAGATCATTTGCTGAACTCATGTGTTGCAGACTCATATCAGTACCAAAAATGCTGAGAGTGGTAGGCAAATAACAACTAACAAGTCATTCATTCATATCAATAGGAAAGTACTTACAAAGATTTAAAGATACTACTTATATAACTTGGAAAATACAACAACTAACAAGCCATATACATTGATCCATACTACTATACTAGCAGGCAAATACTTACAAAGTTTCAAAAGTACGACAGTAGGCCTTTTTTCATAACTAACAAGTCATTCATATTTTTCACAAAATAACCTTTCAATCCACAAAATAAGCTTCCATAATAACCTTCTGAAGTTCTTCAATCTTCAATGATAAAACTTTCCTTTTCATTGACATTCCTTTTGGAGCTAGTACCTTCATCTTCACTCGAATCTACACGAAAGTGATATAATTAGCAAGAAACAATACATTTAAATTAACAAATATTAAAAGAAAACACGTACCAATTATTATTGTTTCACAATCTTCTTCTTCTTCCGGAATTTTATCCTTATCCTTACGAAGCCAATCTTGGGTACAAATAAGGCTTTCAACACTCTTATCACTTAAAGAACTAAATGAATCCAACACCCTCCTACTATTGCTAAACACCGAACTCAGAAGCCACCGTTGAAACGGGAATGGCTAACAAATCTCTAGCCATTAAAGATACGATTGGGAATCTTGGGCTATTTACCTTCCACCATGCCAATATATCAAATTTCACAATAGAATCAAATGCTTCAACACTTTCACCCAAATACCTATCCAATTCCCTTGTGTGTNTCCTATCCCTCAACCTATCCCTTGTGTGTGTGTGTGTGGGGGGGGGGGGGTTGTCGTCGTATCATCTCGATTTGAAAGTTTCCCTAACACTGAAGGTGAAGCAGACGTTGGAGCATGAATTCTCAAATAGTCTTCATAAAAAGTTTTAAATTGAGCATGTATGTAGGTTTTCTTCAGTTCTACCATCCCTAGTCCTTCCTTCCATTCCATAATGGTCATCGAGTATAATATGTAAAAATTCATCCTTGTTTCTTGGATCAAGTAAAAGAGCAAAATATAACAATAAATTCATGTTTTCTACTTCTCCATAATACTTATCAAACTTTTTTTTCATCACCTTAGCAATTTTATAAAGATTTTCATCCTCAGGAAGTTCTCCTACAAGATCACAACTAATTTCTTTTTTTAAAAGTTCACGAATAGTAGACAATTCAACAATGAGTGTATGTGATGTCACGTACCTTGTCCCGGAAATCCTCAAAGTAACATCATAAAATACTTTTAGAAATTCACACAACTTTCTAGCCTTTTCCCAATCTTCTGATGATGGGACCAACAAACCTTTTTCGCGACAAGCATTCCCAAAACTCACATCCTCTAAATCGTATCTCTCGAAAGCATCTTCATACGCCTGAGCAACTTCCAGCATTTTATAGGTGGAGTTCCACCTCGTTGGAACATCTTTGTGATATCACATTTAGCACTTTCGGCACATCTTTTAAATTTCTCAATTCTAGTTCTTGATTTTTTTTATCCATTTTACTGCATATATGATATTCTCAATCGACTTATCAACCACTCTAATACCATCTTGCACTACAAGATTCAAAATGTGAGCCGCACATCTTATATGAATCCATTTCCCATTCAATAAACAACTGTCTTTTTTTGCAAATGTTTTTCTTGAAAAATCAACCGCCGTATCATTTGCACTTGCATTATCTACCGAAATAGCCAATATGCCATTAATACCCCATTCATTCACACAAGTTTCTACTCCCTTTCCTATGTCAACCCTACTGTGACCAATGTTCTGAAAGGCTCAAGTCGCACTAAGGCGCTAAGGGGGTCAAAGAGCCTCGAGTCGAGGCGCAAACCAAGGCGCGGGATTCATAAATATGAGGCGCACTATACATTTAGGTTTTTTTATAACGTATATGACAACTTATGCAGCTTAAATTACACAAAAATATCAATATTCAATGCATAATGCCACTTAATAGTAATTATATCTAACAAAGCTTGCATTTAAACCCAAAATATCAAGCAAGAAACATATTAGAATCCATGGATTACCCTAAATCCCTGAATATATATTACAATATATGAGTTTATGACTTATAAAATTTAACAAATTACCATGTATCTCTATCAACTATCAACAGCAAAAAATCTATAGTTGTTTGGTAACACTTAACACTAAAGAAACAACATTTGTGTCTGTTAATAAGCTAATATTCTTAGACATTAGATTACAAAAAATATATATATCTTTGTTGATTGTGTGTTTTATTTATTTTCTAAAATATTAGGGTTATTAGATACTTTATAACTTAAAGGGCCCAATGTATATAACATGTAAGCCCAAAAAGTATATTACTATTAAGAAAAAAAGGTCAAAACCCCGTTACATCTTCTAGGCGCAAAAATCCCCAAGGCGCTACGATTTTTACAGGATTCATGCATGTCGTGAGCCTTGATCTGACAAAATCCCAAAGGCTGGAGCCTTGTGGGATTTAGGGAGTAGGCGCGCCTTAGGCGCGCTTTTTAAAACATTGACTGTGACCATCAAGACGACAAAAGTTCAAGACTTTTTTATTCAACTTCCATTCGTTATCTATAAAATGACCGGTAAGAGCCATGATACTTTACTTTCTTTTTGGTCAAATTTCCATGCAAACATTTTATTCTCGTTACCATGTTCGAACATAAGTTCAGTTTGACCTTCACTTTGTTTGGCTTTGTAAGCATCGCACTTTAATAGATGTCTTTTGAGATTTTTTATACCATGCTTTTCTGAATGACAAAGAAACAAGCTATCACAATGCTTACACTGAGCTTTCACATCGTACTCTGTTTCACCTTCTTTTAGCTTTAACTGATCAAAGTCTAGCCAAACCTTCGACCATTTTCTCACCTTGCGCTTAGTTTTTATCTTTTGTGGCTTTTCCCCCTTCATTTTCTTATTGTCAACTTCTACATTCTCTTCTTCATCCATTTCCATCGAGTTGTCTGACATCTAACAATATATAAAGATACCACTTAATTTACTAATATTCATAATCAACTAGCCTCTAATGCAATAAAACTTAAACAAACAAACAAGCATTAAACCCTACAAATCTGAAAAGAAACAATTTATGTTCTAAATGCAAACTTTATCCAAACAAACCTCAAACCCTAGAAACCTAATAAGAATACAAAATTAACCATGAATAAGTAGTACCTTTTGTATAGAAATGCTAATTCTTGAAGGAAACAAAATCAGATCATCAAGTGTAAGCGATCATTTCGGTTGTTGGCCATTGAAGTTGGAATTGTAATGGTGTATGTAACTACTGTTGGTAACGTAAACTTGATATATGACTATATTTGTTTTATATGGAATTGGATTACAAATGGGCCAACGTACTAAGAATAAGCATGGACAATTATACCTTGGGCCTACGATAAATATAACTTGTACACAACACACACCACTGGGAAAAAAAAATCGGGTTAAGTCCGGTTAGACCGAACCCGAATAGGCCAAGTTATTTTGAACCCGTACCCGACCCTAGTTCGTAGTCGGGTTGACCCGAGACGACTGATTTTGCGAGTAACCCGAACCGATTATCTTTATTCGGTGTTCGGGGTCGGTCGGGGTCAGGATTTATGACACCCCTAGACACAACCAAATCCTCCCTCCACCCAACTTTTGGTCATTAGGAAAGTTATTCAGGTAGCTAAAGGAGTTCATGTAAGAAAATCTTTTGGCGGCTCCTTTCTTCTCAAGATCCTCATTTATCCATGTACCACAAGACTAATCCAAATATGTATTTCTAATCTGGTTGTCTTTTAATATAGTAACTCTGCTGCAGCTATATTACAACATATGGCACTGTGATTTGTTATTTGTTAACACTCAATTTCCCATCGTTCATTGTTTCCATGAAAATTTAAGTTTTGTTAAAACACGTTAATCTTTTATGGAAATGAAATTGTGTCGTTTGAAACAGATGGGTTGTTAGACACATACCATTACAAGTTACAACAAGTGACAAACTCCATCCCGGATCACAAATCAAATCCAACGCAACAACGCAGGCAGCAGCAGCAGCAGCACAGCAGCAGCAGCAGCAGCAACAACATATAATAATAATATCGGGAGATCATATGGGGACCGATCATGCGGTCCAGCTGCTCTAGTTGAGTGGGTGTGAAGTTCAGGCATTAATCTGGTAAACGTGACATTCTTGTTGAACTATATGTTCTACAGGTTGGATCTATGGTGCGTAAAGAAGCTCTATGGGGGGGGTCCTTTCAAGAGGATGGGAAAGGATCTGGGCGACCTGCAGGACCTTGGCTATTATTTATTGGCTTTCAAGGTAAAGATGCATGTTTGGATGTGACCGGTATCTCTCGCATTTGCTGGTATGGTGTGATTCATGGGCTCCCTGGGGGGTACCGCCTTGATAAATGCTTGTGGAGAAGAAAAAGACGGAAGTATGCGTCCAACATGTGAGCGAAATGGATACAAGTTTGTGCCTTTTGCTTTTTTCTACGTTCGGGGAGTTTTGACACGGAGGCTTTGGACACACTTTCGCGCGTATTAATGTCTATTCGGACAATAGCCACTCAATAATTGCTAAGAGTGGGTATTTTTATTTTTCATAGATAATAAGCTTTTGTATAAAAAAAGGGGTGGGAGCCCCAACTTGTGTCAAGACTCCCATCCCCAACTTTTTGTAAAATTCTATGAATCAATAAAAAATAAAAAAAATAATAAAAAATATAATACATAATATAATAAATAATATAATAAATATAATAAATCATCATAATAATAATAATAATAATAATAAAAAATAA